>JAKZJZ010001442.1:0-27921 GCA_022702705.1 Papilionanthe hookeriana x Papilionanthe teres | reverse complement strand
ATCTCTTAACTCGGTCCCTATTTATAGACTTTAGCTGCCTTAGAACTGCCCTCCCATGTTCATAAAACTAAAAATAACATTCCACAACTTCCTCATGATAAGGGCTTCTAGATACACATTTTTTAGGTTTTTCATAACTCCGATGCCTAAGCGCCAACAGCTGGCGCTTAGCCGCCAGTGTCCATCTAGTACAGGTCTGTTAAACGTCCAAATAATTATTTTAACTCATCCAATTTATCATTTAAGGTCTCATTATAATCAAAATACTACCATATAACTATCGTCAAAACAAACAAAATAGACAAAACAAACTAAAAAAAAAGAACACCGATAACTATGAGTTGCCTCCCTCAAAGCACTTGGTTTAATGTCGTCAGCCTGACATATCCAATTCTTCTGCTGGGTGACTGTCGGCATATTTTTAGGTTGTGTGTTTTATTTTGAAAAGGGGGTCGCCTAACAGAAGTTGTCGGCGAATTTTTAATTTAATTTAAATAAATAATTTTGAAAAGTAGTATTTGATTTTGAAAATAATTTTAAATTTGAAGGTTTTAAGATTTGAGATTAAATCGATCTCACATCCCAAATAGTTTATATAAACGAGCACCGCACCACAAACCGTGTATCTATCCCTAAGGATAGTACACATCGCTTGACGGTGGGGCTCGATTAAATAAACTAGAAGATTTGTGACATCCGTTTGGTCTACGAACCAATTTTATAAGCCGACAAATTCCTTGCATAATATGAAAGCATTAAACAGGGTTTATATTACCTGGGTTCTTTAAAATTCCCTATAAGGGAAAGCCCCTATAGTTAATTACATCTTAAGTGACGGGAATCACCTAAGAAAACTCTCGATAATAATCAATAATTCTGCTCTCAAGGATTTCAAAGTTTAAGTTTTCAAGGGATTGAATTTTGGAATTTCAATAGGGAATGGATCAAATTTGGAACATTTTGTTTTGGGAATCCAAAGGAAGAAAAGTAGGAGAAATCACAGATTCGAAGCGAACTTCGGTAATTTCCCGACTATCCTATTATTTGACTTGAATTTAGGAAAGTCCTAATGTTTATTTGATGTTTTGATCTTGCCAATTTTAATTAATTAGGACTTATATTCGTATGACACAATCATACAAATAATCTGCCGGCATATTTTTAGGTTGTGTTGTATTTTAAAAGGGGTCGCCTAACAGAAGTTGTCGGCGAATTTAAATTTTAAATTTAATTTAAATATATATATAATTTAGAAAGTAGTATTTGATTTTGAAAATAATTTTAAATTTGAGATTGAACCGATCTCACATCCCGAATAGTTTATATAAACGAGCACCGCACCACAAACCGTGTATCTATCCCTAAGGATGGACACACTCGCTCGAGGGTGGGGCTCGATCAAATAAACTAGAAGTTTTGTGACATCCGTTTGGTCTCGCGAACCAATTTTATAAGCCGACAAATTCCCCGCTTAATATGAAAGTATTAAACAGTGGTTTATATTACTCGGGTTCTTTAAAATTCCCTATAAGGGCAAGCCCCTATAGTTAATTACATCTTAAGTGACGGGAATCACCTAAGAAAACTCTCGATAATAACCAATAATTCCGCTCTCAAGAATTTCAAAGTTTAAGGTTTTCAAAGATCGAATTTTGGAATTTCAATAGTGGAATGGATCAAATTTGGAACATTTTTGTTTTGTGAATCCGAAGGAAGAAAGGTAGGAGAAATCACCGATTCGAAGTGAACTTCGGTAATTTCCCGACTATCCTATTGTTTGGCTTCGAATTTAGGAAAGTCCTAATGTTTATTTAGTATTTCAATCTTCGCCAATTTTAATTAATTAGGGCTTATATTTGTATGATAAAATCAAACAAATAGCTTAGAAGATGCGAGGGTTTATTGTCGTATCGGACGACTACCTCGGAATCCTAAGACCGGTTAGGGCTTAATTTGCAATGCAAATGCCTAACAAAGAGGTCGAGGATTTATGTTGCATTAAGCAAGCTACCTCGAAATCCTATGGCTTTGTTGTTTTAATTCTAAGAAGATTTTGCTGAAGTAGGTTTAAGTTTTGCTGACGACGATGGCCGTGCTGCCCACCATGCTCCAAGCTCCTTGTTGTTGCAGAGGTTTAGTTTTAGAAATCATAAATCAGGAGATGAGAAAAGTGTTTTGGTTTAGAGAAGTCTTAATTTCCAAGCGTTTTGTATTTTGATTAAAACAAATCTTAAAGTTGATTATAACGACACCGGTTAAGATCCCACTGCTCCATCCTTCCGCATCATTATTTTTATCGGATTCACTTAGTCCGTATGAATTTGCTAAACTCAACCGAATGAGTTCCACACTTTTATTTAGACCGTGGGAAATCCCGTTAGCAACACGTAGGTTACATCATCCGAGGTATTCCCGATCATCCAACAGGGCGTTTTAATTTAGTTGCAATCGTAGTTTTGTGTTCTCGTTTGTGATTAAATTTTGAGTTGTTTTATATTTTGAAATGTTGTGGCGGTGAATTTTATCTTGCAATGACTTTTAACTTAGTTTTGGTTTCAGCTTTAGGGACTATCCTAAAGGTGTGGGTTTTCATGCAACAGCTTGTTTTATCATGCAAGAAAAGTAAAGTGCATCCGCAATAAAGTAAATTCGTAGGAAGTAAATTGCAAGAAAGTAAATTGCAATAAAATAAAAGCGTACCCGGAGGGTCTTCCCGTCATCCCAAGCTACACTTAAAACACAATTAGAATATTTAAGCAAGTTCCTAGTAAAACTAAAGGAAAGGTTATGGTTTTCTACCAAATTCCTAATCCTATAGCTTAGTCATCTCCTATGACGTCTAGGTTCTTTATGTTTTTGTTTGAGGACGATTTTCTTCATCAAAGAACAATTAAGTCCAATTGTTCTTATAAATATCCTATCATATCGAGGAAGTGCTTAAGAAGAATCTTAAACATCTTTTCAATATTTCTAGGATTGTTTTAAGTCCAAATGAATTTAATTATATAAATGAATCAATCGTCCGAGGTTTTCAAGTTTTGTTAACTCGCCCAGTGAATTAAGACATTCGAATATCTTATGAGTGAAATAACGACTTCATTTAATGTTTCATTTAGAGTTATAATAATCAAAGCTTTCAAGGGTAAATTAGTATTTAAATGATTTCGATTTAAGTTAAAAAGTTTAAATTTGGAATAGTGTTCAAGTTGCTTTACATTTATTTTAATTCTTTATGTCTTAAGTGATGTTATATTTAATTCAACTTAATTTAATTGAGTTTTAATTTAGTTTAATATAGTTCAATTTAATTTGATTTGGTGTTTAATTAATTTGATTTGATTTAATTTTAATTTAATTTGATTTAATTTAATTTAATTTAATTTAATTATTTAATTTAATTATTTAATTTAATTTAATTTATTTAATTTAATTTAATTTAATTTAATTTGATTTAATTAATTTTTTTTAATTTAATTTAATTTAATTTAATTATTTAATTTAATTTAATTTAATTTAATTTTAATTTAGTTTAATTTAATTTAATTTGTTTTAATTTAATTTAATTTAATTTTAATTTAATTTAATTTATAATTTTAATTGAGATTTTAAAAGAGTTTAATGATTTAATTAAGTCTTTTAATATTTTAAATTTGAGTTATCATTTTAATTAAGAGTTAAATGTTAATGATATAATTAGTTTAGGGATTTTTTAAATTAAAGAATAAATCTCTTCCTAATAAATATCCCTTATTTTAATAATTCCAATTTTATTATTCTTCCAAATTTAATCTATTATTTAATTAAAGTTTAATTATTTTAAAATTTGTTTAATGAGTTTCTACCCTTTAATTATTTAAATTTCAATCATCCAAATCAGATTAAGATCAAATGTTTTACTTGTTGATTTTTTTATTAAACCTAAAGTTTTAATTAAGGGTTGAAAGTTTAATTACCATTTTACCCCTTAAGCTTAATAATTTCATAACTCACTAAATTGAACTTAAATGAACTTGAAATTTTTATGTGACTTCACTCATATATCAATAAAGACATGAGAGGAGAAAATGTGATTTTTCTGTATTTAATTTATTTATATAATTATTTTTGGTGGAAAATAGAGATTTTCAAGGAAAATTAGATAACATGACCAAAGGAAAGTTTCTACCCTTAAGAAAATTAGGGGACATTTCTAATGACCAGAGAAGCACTTGGACTAATTTTGGTGATTTTTTTGAATTATATTATTTTTATTATAATTATTTTGAGTTTTGGAGTGTTAATTAATTTAAAAATAAAATAAATGTTGAAAAATGGATTTTATATTTTTCAAAAATCTCTCTGATATCAAGGAAACCAGAGAAACAAATTTTGCAATTTTCTGATTTTTCTATGATTTATTATAATTATTTTAGTGAAAATGCTAGAAAATACATTTTTTTAATTTTAAAAATTACCCTAGGGCTTTAAAATTCAATATCTCACTAAATAGACCTAGGAAAAATGTGGGATTTGTTCCTAAGTGATTAAAATTCAAAATGTGACATTTTGGTGAATTTTATTATTTTTGTGATTTTTATTATTTTTTTTTTATTTTTTAATTATTAAAAATATTAAAATATTATTAAAAATCAACTTTTTTAGAAAATTGAAATTTTAATTTTCTTAGGTTCCCCTGATATCAGAGAGGCTCCAAAACCAATTTGGTGAATTTTTGAAAAGTATTTTAAAAGTTATGAATTTTTAAAGCTTAAAATGGCTAAGTGACTTAATCAACCCAATTAGTGGGGCTAACCAAGTCCAATTGACCTCAAATTTTTATGGTGGGTTCCTCTGATCCTAAAGGTCAGTGGAGAATTGATTTCAAGTCAATTTGATGCCTGGTTAATTCCAATTAATTAAAGACTTATTTTGGGTGTTTAAGCCAATTAGGGTTGTTTTAAATGAACTAAGTCAAAACCTATTTTTCCTAGGGTTCTCTCGGTCATAAGGAACATCACCAAATTTTCCTAGAATTTATTTCACAACATGCTATTTACTGGAATTAAAATACTCAAAACAGATGACCTCGAACTTGAAAAATCAAGAACTCTTCATAGGATGGCCTCCCGACTTTGGAAAATTCGTGGAATGTTCCCAAATTCAGAGGCTTCAAAAGCCCTATGGTCTCATGCCATGGTGAATTGTATGCATGCATGGAGAATTAAAACAATGCAGAGAGTAAATAAATTATAAAAAATAAAATATTCGATGAAATTAAGTGATTTCTTTTCCACATTATTCTCCTCTCTTCACCGAGCAAGAGGGTATTTTTATTTTATTTTTCTGATTTTTCTACACGGAGATATGAATTTTTGAAGTTTAGGGAATTAAATAAATTAGAAAATCCCTAATTTTCTACTTATCCGAGTCGCCGCCAGCGCATCCTCGGCAGCTCCGAAAGGCCACGCGGCGCGCTCCCATTCGACGCCGCCACCTGAGTCAGCAGCCCGGGCCCCGCGGTTCTCGTACCGTCTCCTGGTCCGACGCGATCCTGGCCGTCCGTGCGCGCGTGTATTGAATGGACGGCATCCGTTCATCGTCCCCAAGTGTTCTCACCCGAGAGCCGTCCACACTAAATCCCTAAGATCTCACTCGATTCTCAATGGATTTTTACGTTCTTATACTCTATGGATTCGTCTCGAAGAGACGAACACATCTATACGGTTAACATGCATTAAAATTAAAGCATTTGAAATGGAGAATCTCCGTAAGCTCGGGATGAAGAGTTAGCTCATACCTTGGCTCGTAGAAGTGTGGCTTCAATCCGAGAGTTGTTGCACCTTCGATCGGGTCCCAAGCAAGCTCCGCATGAAGTCTCCCGGTCCGGTGAATTGTCCGGATATGATTTCGACCAAGCCCGATCACAAAGCTTCGGAGGTTGGAGCAACCGGGTGGCCTCGGAGATGGGGCTTTTGATGGTGGACACCTTCTCTTGGTCTCGGTGAAGGTGTAGAGCCAATCAATTTGGGAATTGGCTCACTCGTGGAGAAGTGTCCTGGTTTTGGGTGGAATTTCAACTCTGAAATCGAGCTTGCAGAGGAGAAATGGCAGGGGATTTCACCTGGGATCAAGTGCTCTAAGGATGGAGAAGGGTCTGGAACAATTTTGGCAGAGTTTTGGCAAGGTTTGTGCTTCTTCTTTTTCATGGCCGAGAGGGGTGGAGTTTAAATAGAGTTGGCTGGGGGGGCCTCCCAGGGGAGTTAGGGCTTGGGATCAGCTGCTCCGGTGAGGAGAAGATCAGCCATGGTAGCCACTCGGGGATGGGGCAGCTCAGCAAGTGAGAATTTCAATGTTGGCTCACATGCGAGCTCTCGGCCATGGTGTTTTCCGGCGGCCCGGTGGCCGGCCGGCCGTGCAATGGTCACCATCTTGGTCGGGTGGGTCAGTGGCCGGGGTTTAGTGTAGTGCAATCGGCAAATGCCATGTGTAAAGTGGTTGAATCAAAGTAGAAAGGGGAAGGGGCCATTTTAGCTTATTTTGGTCAACCCATGCAAATGGGTTGGGTGCACCTCCCCAAGATCTGGTTTTGGGCTGAGGAGGTCAGGTGGATCAACCTCCCATGTGTGGTGGAGTCTCCATCAAGGATTAGGTGGCAAAGCATGGTTTAGAGTGTAACATGCTTAAGGTAAAAAGGCTTAAGGGAGGCTTAAGAAAGATCCCTCTCTTCTTGCCATAAATGGACTAATGACAAGTCAAAGCCCTCATGGCTTCATGTGGCTTGAGAATGGCTTGTTCATGGCTCCATTTGGCTTGGGAAAAGGTTGGCTTATTTCATGAAAAAAGGTTTTAGAAATATTTGGAATTTAGGGGGTAATTTGACATGTGGCTTGATTTGGAATGGTTTAATTGATGATTTTGCAACTTAGGGGTGATTTTGATCAAATGGATGATGAGGGGAAGTGTCATGTGGGCTTTAGGATGATTTGGGCTTTTGAATTTCGAAGGAAATGAGCTTTTAGGAGGGTTTAAGGGATGGGCCCTTAAGTTTAAAAATGAATTTATGGATGGGAATTTTGTAAAGAGGTTGGGCCAAATAATTGTTGGGTTTAGCTCATGGATGTGTCATGAGTGATTTGAAACAAATTGGGGGTGATTTGGATTTGAATTGGGATGAATTTGGGTTAGGTTTGGGTTTAGGTCAAAAATGGGCCTTTTGACCTTGGATTGAGTTTCGAGTGGGACTTGGGTTCAAATTTTGGGCAAATCATGTTAGGGTTTTGTTTGTGGGAATGTTAAGGAAGATTTAGAAAAGATTTGAGGTTAATTGGAGTTGAATTGGGTGAGTTTGGGTTAAGTTCTGGGTCATGGGTCCAAATCGGGCTTTAAGGCCAAAAGTGAGATTGGATCCAAATGTCAATCAAATTGGACTTGGATTTGGTCTAAATTGGTATTGGGAATGTTGAATTGAAGTTTAGAATTGAATTGGACCAGAATTTGGGTCAATTGGATAGGTTTGGTTTAACATCGGGTTCACTTTGGGTTAAAATGGGTCAATTTGGGGGTTTTGACAAAAGTAGGGTAAATTGACAAAATTGGCCCATGGTGTAGTTGGACAAAATGAAATTGGGAATATTTGGGATTTTCTGGAATTTTCTGGGAATTTTCTGAATTTTTGGATTTTTAGGCCAAGAAGGGTATTTTGGGTATTTGGAGGGTATTGGGGGTATTTTTGGAATCTTTGGTATTTTTGGGTATGGATGATCAATTTGAGTGATGTGGAGATGTTTGGGATTGATTTTGGAAAATTTTGGGTAATTTGGAAATTTTGCAAAATTTTGGGTAATTTCAAGTGTTTTGGTAGTTTTAAGTAGTGTAGTGTCTCTGGGGTCAAAAATCGAAAATTTGGGAAATTGGAGATTCGGTGAATTTAGGTGGAAAGAAATCATTTTGGTTGAGCCATGAAACCATTTCAAGCCCATATGAGCCATGAAAGGACTCATTCGAGGCATTCACTATGTTGTTCCTAACCCTCTGGCCTAAGGGCTTAGGGGTTAAGGACCATCCATGTGAATCACCTACATGAGTCGTGAGGTTAAGTTGGGTATGGGTGTGGTTTTAGGAAGTGTGTGGAAATGTAGTGTGTAAGTGTAGTGTAAGTCAGCCCTTCACTGCACTGTGCCACCTGTAGGCGGCCCTAAGGCCAAAGAGTCCTATAGAACTCATCCTTTAAACTTCCACATTCGATTTCAACCCTCTAGGTGATTAGGGGTCTATAGTCAAGTTTGTGGAGTTTGCAGGGAGTTTAGAAGTGGTTTGAATTTCTAAAAGGCGGGTCCCAATTCTAGTCCTCTAAGATAGTCAAAGGAAAAGCCAAAGGCTAGATCCTAAGCACTAAAAAGAAGAAGGGAAGACCTCATCAAAAATGAGGTCAACAAATGGACCCCCAATAGGTGTGGTGAGCTGACGGAGCACACCGCGCGTATTGGTGTTGACCGAAGCGATCAACAAAACCAACACAGATGTCCAAGTGACGAACTTAGGACGAAGTAGAAGAGTTTCGCCGGGGAGTGTCAAGTATATCTCTGGAACCGGAGATTCTTGAACTCTCGCTGGGGAAAGGAAAAGGAGGTAAATCCCAAATCACATGACCTGGGGAATTTCGATTTAGATTTTATTTTGTTTTAGATTTTTATGTGTGAGTTTAGATTTCAACTTGGAGTTTTTTTTTAGATTGAAGTTTTGTCAAAATTAATTTGAGGGATTTGATTTGAAATGAAAATTGGAGTTCTGAGGTTTTAGATGTAACATCTCCAACCTCGAAAGAAAATTGAATTGATTAGATTGAATCGTTGCAATGAGAAGAGATCTCAGAGCAAAGTGGTGTTGGATGTAAAATCCTTAACCTCAAGAGTTTGATTTTTTTTTGATGTATTTCATCGCAATAGGGAAAGAATCCTAAAGCAATGCGAGTCTCGGATGTAAATCCTCAACCCAAAGAGTTTGAATTTTGATGTATTTCATTGCAATAGGGAAAGAATCCTAAAGCAATGGCAGCCTTGGATGTAAAATCCTCGACCCAAAAGTTTGAATTTTGATGTACTTCAGGCAATAGGAAAGAATACTAAAGCAAGGCAGTCTTGGATGTAAAATCCTCGACCCAAAAGAGTTTGAATTTTGATGTATTTCAAGGCAATAAGAAAAGAATCCTAAAGCAAAGTGCAGACTTGGATGTGAAATCCTCGACCCAAAAGAGTTTGAATTTGATGTACTTCAAAGGCAATAGGAAAGAATCCTAAAGCAAGCAAGTCTTGGATGTAAAATCCTCGACCCAAAAGAGTTCGATTTTGATGTATTTCAGTGCAATAGGGAAAGAATCCTAAAGCAATGCAAGTCTTGGATGTAAAATCCTCGACCCAAAAGAGTTTGATTTTGATGTATTTCAAAGGCAATAGGAAAGAATCCTAAAGCAAGGCAGCTTGATGTAAAATCCTCGACCCAAAAGAGTTTGATTTGATGTATTTCAAAGGCAATAGAAAAGAATCCTAAAGCAAAGGTACTTGGATGTAAAATCCTCGACCCAAAAGAGTTTGATTTGATGTATTTCAAGTGCAACAGGAAAAGAATCCTAAAGCAAGGCAGCCTTGGATGTAAAATCCTCGACCCAAAAGAGTTTGATTTTGATGTATTTCAAAGGCAATAGGAAAGAATCCTAAAGCAAGGCAGTCTTGGATGTAAAATCCTCGACCCAAAAGAGTTTGAATTTTGATGTACTTCAAATGCAATAGGAAAGAATCCTAAAGCAAGGTAGTCTTGGATGTAAAATCCTTGACCCAAAAGGTTTGAATTTGATGTATTTCAAGGTGCAATAGGAAAAGGATCCTAGCAAGCAGGCAAGTCTTGGATGTAAAATCCTCGACCCAAAAGAGTTTGATTTTGATGTATTTCCTGAAAGTGCAATGATGTAAAATCCGACCAAAGAGTTGATTCGATGATTTCAGCAATAGAAAGAATCCAAGCATCTGGATGTGAAATCCTCGACCCAAAAGAGTTTGATTTGATGTATTTCAGGCAATAGGAAAAGAATCCTAAAGCAATGCAGCTTGATGTAAAATCCTCGACCCAAAAGATTTGAATTTGATGTATTTCAAGGCAATAGAAAAGAATCCTAAAGCAAGGCAGCCTTGGATGTAAAATCCTCGACCCAAAAGAGTTTAATTTTATTTGATTGATATTCGATTCGAGATCCGGAAGAAATTGAATTTGAATTTGATCGAGACTCGAAGCCCGGAAAGATTGAATTCGGAAATTTGGAAATTTGGAAGGATGAGTTTCGAACTCGATCGAAATTTGATTTAAGATTTGATTTGAAATTTGGAAGATCAAGTTTGAAACTTGATCGAGATTGGATTTGGAATTTGATTGAGGATTTGATTTGAGATTTGTAAAGATGAAATTTGATTTTGAAGTTTGGAAGGATGGAATTTGAGATTTGTGTTGATTTCGTTTATCTTTTAATGGTTCAAATTTTATTTTATTGTTTATTTAATGTTCATGTGAACTTGGTGTTTGTCATTTTTCAGATTTTTTTTTAGAAAGTTTTCTTTTATTCTCTTTTTTTTTGTTTTATTTCTTTTCTGTTCTTTGTTCGAAGTTCATTTAACTTTAATGGCGTTTCCCAATCAATTTGCACAAAAGAGGTGAAGGCCAAAAACGTGACATGGTCACTTTCATTCCAATCATGTTGAAAATACATCATACAACTCGATCCGGAATATATCTCATACAATCCATGTAGACTCAAAGCGGATCGTGTATGATCTTTGTTGATCCATCAAAAGAATCATCCGTCAAAAATCCATGTCCGAATAGTGAGGTACATGGTCAATAACATCACCTTCCAAGCCATCCTCGGCAAGGATGCCGACTGGATGTACGTCGGAGGTGTGATATTTCCCATGTAACTCACGACTCGTAAGGCCGGAGGTTCTCTAGCTCGGGTCCGGTTGGAAATGGTAAGGTATTTTGTCGTCGTCCATCCTCCCGAAAGTAACCGAGATTCGCTCCACCGGCACCCCCGGTATGCAATGCTTTGCGATATCTCGCTCCGTTACCTCGCAGCATCATGACGGAACCCACCGGTAAAGGTATCTTTATCGGCCCTCGGAACTCACCCGGGCTCGCTATCCGGAGGTCGGATCCGAACATGATGTTACACTCATTCAAGAAAGAGACCGTGCGTAAAGGTCCGACGAAGTCGTGGTGATCAATATGTGGGGGTATGCAGTCACCCCGTTTGTAGATGTTGATAATGCAGACTATTGGGTATGCAATCCGTCGGCAGCACTCTCCATGTTATCAATCTTTTTACCATTCTCTCGATAACCGATGGCATCGGATCTACTCGCCCATGACGGAGTATTCCCGTGGGTTTCCCTTCCCGTCTTCAAAGAAAGTCAGTAGCAAGCATCCGCATTGTATCGTGATTCTTCCTTTCCCCGGCATCCATCTCCGGTGTTCCGAGTATGTGTTTTCCTCAGCGGCTCGCTCGGCCCATTCTCTTCGGATCCCGGATACAATCCACGATTTGCTCGTTGTTCATACTCCGAGAATACGTTCGGTGTGTAGCTCGAGGCCTTCTAGTATGTTGATTCTTCTTCCTTTAATTCTCTCGAAGTATTCGAAAGTTTTCTTTTCAACATTCTCGCATTCTCTCCAGCCTCGTATTCCGGAATGATCCGCGTATGGCGAGGCCTTGTGACATATTGTGGGATATATGGTTCGATCCCTTCACGTTCCCCCGCATACCTTGGCTCCTCGTGGATGATGTCCGTCCGGACATCCCCCGGGTCGCTTCCGCAACAAGGTCATGCATTACCGGTGGTTCTATCCGGTGGCGTGGTAGCCTTCTTCCTTCCGATCTTCTCGGAGATTTCCTCGGTTCTTTCTATTATTCTAGAGCCGGCCTCCTTTCTTCGAGTTCCCGGTGAACCGGTGTCCTCGAAGTGTATGTGCCGGCATTAGCAATTGTCTCGTCGCGCCGGTCCGCGCCTAGTTTTGTTAACATCTTACTGGATACGGCGATTCTTATTCCTTCGTTGCGTGGTCGCGAGAGTAGCCCTCCGAACTTCTTGAATCTCCGGCGGCGCGGCGCCGACAAGCCTCGCCCTCCGCCGTAGTGACTACGGACTTCATTTTCTTGTCTTCTTCGGTGTTTGCTTTTCTTTTCTTGTTGTTGGATCGGTGGCTTGGGCCACCCACTTTCATCACCGTCCGTCCGGCAGTTCTTCTCGGTTAACCGGGACCCAGCTCACTTTCCTCGTACTCGTAGGCCTCGCCGGTGCGAAATCCGAGTCAATCTCGATTATCGCTCCATCTTTCACCCTCTTTTCATCGAGTGCAAGGCTTACGCCATTCTTAAAGTTCAGGACCAACCGCCCGTTCGACATTTCCCCGCGAAAAGACAAGGAAAAGGATCGTGGGCCGTACTAAGAACAAGAACATTAAGAAAATGTTTATTAAAGAGATTCTTTTTTTATATAAATTTTTTTTATTTTCAAATTTAACGAGAATGAAGTAGAATAAGATCGAGAAAGGGATTTTGATTTGGAAAAGAAAACGAGGAAAACTTTATTATCATGATTTTATTTATTTTAGCACATTTTATTATTTTTGGGTTCGGACCCAATCATAAGTAATTATTTCACCCGTGTTTCTTAGGGATGAAGAATTCATTCCTTCGAAACATCAGGTAGCGTAATATCTTTTCAAGTATCGTCCGTTGATCGGAAGCATATGTCGTTCTCCCCGGCAATTCACTAGCCGGTAGGAACCTCCCGAGTATACCGCTTCAACCACAAACGGTCCTTCCCAAGTGGGTTCAAATTTTCCTCCTATCTTGCGGTGTGCAAGAATAGGTCTCTCGAGAACGAGAACTAAGTCACCAACTTTGAATGTTCTCGGGCGGACCGGCTTGTCATGGGCTTGAACCATTTTAGCTTCGGTATAGTTCTAAATTCCGTTGCGCCGCAAGTCTTTTCCCTTCCAAGCTTTCTAATTCTTCGAGTCGTAGTCCGGCGTTTTCTTCGTCGTGATCTTGTTTCGCAATCGCAATTCCGAGTGAAGGAAGCCGAACCTCTAAAGGTAACATCGCTCGGACCCATACACCGCAGCGTAAGGTGTAGCTTCGAGTAGGAGTTCGAAGGTTGTCCGGTAGGCCCATAAGGCTTCTAACAATTTCTCGTGCCAATTTCTCTTATTATCGTCCAAGGTTTTCTTTAAGATTTGAACGAGAGTTTTATTAAAAGCCTCGCCGAGACCGTTTGCTCTTGGGTAGTAAATTGTCGAGTATCGCCGCCGATTCCGTGTCTCCCGACAAAATTGTTGATTTGTGTGCTTCGAATGCCGACCCATTATCCGAGATGATCCCGCGCGGCACTCCGAAACGGTAGACAACTCGGTTCTCGAAAACCGCAAGACGTGGTGTGCTTTCACTTCTCTAAGTGGAACCGCTTCTCGCCCACTCGGAAAAGTAATCCGTAGCCGCAAGAATGAAACGATGTCCTTTCGAAGATGGTGGTTCTATCGGACCCACTATATCCGTGCCCCAACATTCAAATGGCCACGACGCAATTGTCGGGTGCAAGCACATTTGGAGGTCGGTGTAGAACCACTCCGCGCACTTGGCATCGGTGACAGCTCTCGGCGATTTTCATGCAGCCGGTCATCATCGAGGGCCGTAGTACCCTAGTCTTTTAATTTTCATCTTCATTTTGGACCCGATCGGTGAGCGCCACGCAGTCCCGAATGCACCTCTTTAACAATTTCACGGGCCTCGTACCCGCTTAGGCACCTTAGCCACATTCGATCAAAAGACCTTCCGTATAATGTGTTGTTTATTAATGCGTAAGACGCAGTTCTTTTCGATCCGATGGGCCAGCCGACCTATCGTCCGGTAGCTTTCCCGTTTGCGGTGTAGTTCATCAATGGCCGTCGCCAATCTTCCGTGCTTTTCGTCACCGCCGCAATCGATTCTTTTTCTTTGCCGATTTGTGTATTGTGTCTATGTCGAGCCGTGATAGGACCCGACGTCCGTGAACCGACACTTCCACTCGATTCATCTTGCAAACAGGCAAATTCTTTTGCGAGACGGGCTAAAGCATCTCGCTAAAGCATTCTCTTTTCTAGGAATTTTGTAGATTGTCACATTTGGAATCTGTTCTAACAACCGTATGGCATACCGGAAGTATTGTTCGAGTCTCGGCTTTAGAATTCTGTACCGTCCGGCGATCCGTTGAATGATTAACTCGTGAATCCTCGTAGATGTCGATGTCCGTTATCCCCATTCGAATGGTTAATTCCAATCCCGTTATGAGGGCTTCGTATCTCCGCTTCGTTGTTCGTACACGGCTTCGTCAAGTGGTAGGAGTATCTTAACATCCCCCGCTCCGTGTTATAAAGATTAGCCCGATTCCCGCCTTACCGGCACTATCACTTGCGATTCTTCGTCTTCGTGTGCCGAAGATGCTCCGTCAAAATATAATTCCCAACGTCGATCGTCAAGGTCTTCTAGGTTCATTATTTGTTCATCCGCGATCGTCATCGAGAGGAGATTCGGCCGGCAAAGGGTGTGCCGCGAGGAAGTCTCGCTAAGACTTGTCCCTTTACGCACGACGCGAGGCACGAAAGTTATATCGAATTGCAATAATATCATCGACCATCCGGCAAGTCCGCCTGAAAGTGTTGGACGAGTCATCAAGTATTGCAATGGATTAAACTTCGAAATCAAGTTGACCTTATGAGAAAGCATGTAGTGCCCGAGCTTTGAGCGGCGAAGATCGTGGCCAAACAATGCTTTTCAATTGCGGGATACCTTACTTCCGTCGGAAGTAAACGACGGCTTAAGTAGTAAAGAGCATTTTCTTTACCCTCATCATCGACCCTGCCAATGAGGCTCCGAGAGAGTCATCTAAAGCCGCGGTGTAAAGTATCGACGGTCTACCCGAGACCGGGGTCGCTAAGACAGGAGGTGTCATTAAATATTGTTTAATGTCTTCGAAGGCCTTCTGGCATTTCTCTTCCCAAATAAATTTGGCGTCCTTTTTAACTAGTGCCGAGAAAGGCCGACACCTACTCGACGAGCTCGAGATAAAGCGTCGAAGATATGCCAGCCTTCCCTCGAAAAGATCGTAGTTGTTTTAAGGTTTTGGGAGGCGGCATTTCTAAGATGGCTTTAATCTTCTCCGGTCGATTTCAATTCCACGATGTCGGACAACGAATCCTAAGAATTTCCCGAGGTGACGCCGAAGGCGCATTTTAAGGGATTCATCTTAAGGTTAAATTGTCTTAATCGTTCGAAAACAATTCTCAAATCATACAGTGGTTTTCCTTTACTTTGCTTTCGATGACGACATCGTCCACGTAGCACTCGACTCGATCGTGGATGAGATCATCAAAAATTCTTGTCATTGCTCTTTGGTAAGTCGCTCCCGCGTTCTTCGATCCGAATGGCATCACCGTGTAGCAAAATACTCCGATCGGCGTTCGAATGCCGTAAGCTTTTCATCTTCTCGGAGCCATTTTTATCCGGTTGTATCCCGAAGATCCATCCACGAATGAGAATATTTCATGTGTCGAAGCAATATCGATCATCGCTCTGGAATCGGTAGAGGGAATTCATCTTTTGGACATGCCTCGTTTAAATCTCCGAAGTCCACACAAATTCCGATCCGACCATTCTTCTTCTCGACCGGCACCACATTGGCTAACCAAGTCGGGTATTGTTCTTCACTGGACAAATTTAGCGTCTATTAGCTTTTTAACTTCGGCTATGACTTGTTGTTCGATTTCTAGACGCATTCTTCCGGGACCTTGTCCGACCGGAACGTAGTAGGATCCACTCCTAGCTTATGGACCGCAACCTCCGGGGCTAATCCCGGCATTTCATCGTAGCTCCAAGCAAAACAGCCTTTAAATTCCATTAATAACTTGATTATTTCTTCGGAGTCTTCTTTATCGAGTAAGGAGCTAACAAAGGTAGGTCTAGGCTCTTTGCTAGTACCTAAGTTAACTTCCGTTAACTCATCTATCGTGGATTTAATTTCTTCTTCGAATTCTGTGGAGCGTCTCCACTCAGTAAATCTTCGAGTTCGTCTCGTAGTTTCCATGCAGCTTTCATCGGACTTGCAAGTGACAACCAAGCAAAATTCGCATCGTCAACCGACCCTACCGTGCCGAATCCGAGTCCATACTTCGAATCGGGTGGACGACCGGAGTTATTCCATAACTTTTCAAAATGTCGAGATCGGCCTTTCGTCCATTGTCGAGGTAAGAAACCACGTTGAATTAAATTTTGAACACAGGGAGAGTACCACTCAAAAGGTAATTCCATTAATTCCGATGAAGTGACATCTTCGAATTGTACATTATTTTCGCTTTGGAGGAAGAAGCACCGCGGTAGAATTTGATCGTGCTAGACCGTCACTACGTACCTCTTCGACCTCCATACCCTCGATCTTATTAGAATGGATCGGAGTTAGGGTCATAAGTATGTACGTAGTGGTTAATCTTCTCGTACATCGATTTGTATTCTTCGTTCTTTTCATCTTCGAGGGAGATCTTCGTATTGCGGCTTCTTTCGACTTATTGTCGTCGCTTCTTGCTTCGATTTCTTTTTCTTCTTCGTAACTATCTTCCCAATCAACATCGATGGCGGGTTTTCCTCGTCCAACTCGTCCTAATGTCTCTACCACGGCCTCGTCCCCGCGCCTCGACCTCGGATGCGAGTCGTGGAGAAACCTTCACCATCTCGCCGAAGGGAGTGGTGAGTGATCGTTGGACTAGAACTTCGTGTTCTTCGTTGTCCCGAACTTTCTTTGCTTCATTTGTTACGGTATCTCCGGAGAAGATTGTTTTCTTCGCGTGCATAATAAGCCGCATCTTCATGGATCCCAATCTCATGTACGGAGAATGGTCGTAAGTCGCCTTCGATGCACCGTTCCCCTCCATCGTAATATTCGATGCACCGATGCGGAGATGATGGTACCATCCCGTTTTCATGTATCCATGGTCGGCCCAAGAGAGCGTTGAACGACGTTTCGAATCGATTATATGAAATTTTGCGGTTGTCTTTGCTAAGTCACCGGTTTTCATCGCAGCGTTATTGACCCGAGGGCTCTTTCTCCTTTCTGGTCAATCCTCTTAATAACATTTTGTCGGCCTCGAGCTCACGAGCATCAATTTCCAAGTATGCTAGTGTTCGAAGACTCATTATATCGATTGATGCTCCCGGATCCACCAATACTCCGGAGAGCGTAAACTTCCCAATTAGTAACCGAAATGTACAACGGTCGGTCGTGATCCGTCGTCCCAAGTAAGTAGGTCATTGTCCGTGAAGGTAACACTCTCGTCGTTCCTTTAACGAGCAAACCTCATCTAAGGAATCTCCGGCCATTCGAGCTAAGCAAATTTCCGGATCAAGTAAGGCCTCGATCGAGCTTCCCTCATCTCCTTTCGATAAGATGAGAGCATCGTAAATGCTCGCCTGGGCCGGTAGTTTCCTAAGATGGGCTAGCACGTTGTAGTCCACTTTGTTTCCATGCGTCTCGGCTTCTTCTCGAACGGGTATGTCTTCCGCCGAGGTTGGTTCTTCTTGAACAACCACCGCTTTCCTTTGTCTTTGGACCCATTCTCGGAGGTAGAACTCTTCCACTTCTTAAGTCGACTTCGTAATTTCTTCCGAATCTAGTGTCGAGTTTGTCGCGTGTCTCCTCCCGAATCGGAATGACCGGCTCTTCTCGGATTATCTTCCAAATCCGAAGGCTCTAACTCTATCGTAACCGGAGCTCCTCGAAACTCGCGTATAGATCCGTTGCTCGTCGAACTCTCGTAGCCTCCTCGATGGATGCCTTCTTCGTCATTTTGATCGTCGAGATCTTGTATGATTCGAGAATTGTTGTTGGTATCGAAATCGACGCCCGGATTGTCGCTAGTTACGTAATCGTTAGAAACAACTAAAACGTAGCCAACGCCATCACCCTTATCATTATATGATCCCACCGAAGTGAGCGTATAATCATACAAAATCGAGGTTCGAGGGATTTCTCCCCCGAATCGGAAACAACTATCCTAGATAAGCAGCCCCTAGCCTAGCCTTAGGAATCTCGGTCCCCTCTTCTTCGTCAATTTTCTTCTTCTCTTCGATTGTCTCCCGTCGAGGTGGTTCTTCTATCGCAAGTGATAAGATCGGCTTAACGGGTCTCGAACTCGAATCGAAGCTCGCACCGAAGCGGTTCGAATGTTATCTAAAATCTTCTTCGAAGACCTTGTCCGTGCGGTAGTCCATCCATCGTTGGTTGCATAGGGATCTATCGAATGACGGGATCGGCTGAGATAACATCGACGGAACCTCCTTTCCGGGGTTCCTTCATGTACTCCTTCGGGATTGTTATATTTCCTTTCCGAAGGTTGTCATCGAGCCAACTTTTGAAGGTAATGCGCTCTTCTATCTTGTGCCCAAGCATCCGATGGTAGGGGCAAAAGTCGGGATCACCTTTCTTGTTGACTTCCTTCCGGTCTTTTGGGCTCGGCAGCCGGAAATCCGGAGTTTTCATTAAGCTACGGAACATCTTTGCTATCGCTTCATTCTTGAACGGATATTCTCTCGCTCGTAAGCTCCCTCAATGTACGTTGCGGACGAGACGGTTGTTCATACCGCGGAGACGACCGATAGCCGGACCGGGGTTGCCGGTAATTTTGTCGTGGTTGCCGCGGCCGTTCCGGTGGTATTTGTATCGGCTGTTTGCATTTGTCAACCGCCGCAACGATCCCGGATTTCTTCTCGAAGGTCTTCACCGGCTTCTCGCTTGTCCGTCTTGTCGGCAAAACTTAATTGCTTCGCCTCTTCTTGCAAGCTTCCGGCCTTGCTTAACAACTTCTCAAAAGTCTTAATAGTGAATCCCTCGAGGAGAAGTGCTATCGGGCCGTGAATGCTTTTAAGCAAGATGCCGATCGCATGTTGTTCTTGCAGCTTGTGGTTCACACTTCATGCTTAAATTTCTCCATCGAAGTATGTAATCCACTAGAGTTTCATTCGGCCTTTGTTTCTCTACCACTAAATCACCTATAGTGATGTGGTGCCGAGCTCCGGCAAATCGCTTAATGAAGAGGCTCTCTAGCTCGAGAATGTCTTCACGTAACCGTCGGGGTAACTCCGCATACCGCCGAAGGCGATTCCCGATGCATCGCTAACGAACCGTCGGAAGAGTAGCGCATCGCTCCCGCCGCATTGCAACAACCGGCACGAAAGTGTGCAACATGCCGTCGGGGTTCCCTGCCCGTCGAAGGTCTTAAACAGAGGTGGTACGAAGCCTTTCGGTATCGGACAGCGTCGAATTCTTCCGGGTAAGGTCTACCCGTCCGAATGGATGTCCCGCTCTTCGATTGTGCTAAGGCTTCTCGCACTCCGCTCGCTCTACCAAGTTCTTGATATCCTTTTCGTGGATCATACTTTGTGCCGTATCCTTTTTCACCTGGTCATCCCCATCGACGGATGTAATCTCCTTTCCTCCGTCTACGATGTGAATGACTTCCGGGGTGTCTCTCTATGTGGTTGTACTTCGACTCGGAGAGTGGCCGCAGCTATGGCCATCTCTTCCATCCTCTTCGCCATTCGAGCGATCGTGTCATCCTTTTCCCGAAGCCGTCTCTTCATCGCTCCGGCTCCTCTCTTCGCGGCCGCAGGAGCACCTCGAGAAGCCGATGAAGCTCGTGTCTCAACCATGTTGATTTCTCGCATATTCGTTGTCCATGAATTCCGATGAGTCGATCTCATCTCCGAACTTTTCTTCTCTTTCTTTTGCCAACCGTCGGATGTCGGTTCTCAACTTTTCCATGGCATCTTCTAGCGGAGCTTTCTCGTGTATCTTCGTGGTTGTCATGCGATGGTTGCCGGGTCCTTTTTTCACGAGTCCCCTTCATCGCAAGAAGCACTTTCTTCGCATTCCAGCCTCCCGGCGAGACTTTCTTCTCGGCCGCCGTTTCGGCTCTCAATCGCCCCGTAGTGGGACGCCACACCATCCTTCTAGCAGCCAGGCAGGTCTATGACCGCATGGTCTATCGCCAAATGCCGGAAGGTGGTATCCTCCCTAATCCGTAATCCCGATACTACGACAGCGGGCTAGCCTTCATTCTCTTGCTTGGCTTTTCTATCATGACGGCGGGTTCTACTCGGGGCCCAAGACGGGATTCGACCGGCACCCGTCCTATCCTTCGTAGAATTTCCGACACGGGCGCTTTTCCTTCTTTGCTGACTTTTCTACCAAAGTTCGCAACTGAGCAAACGGCGTAGTTCTAGTTCTTTTCTCGCGGCTATCGTCGTAGTATGCGGGCCGTGGTAATGTGGCAAGCAATCTTGCGAACATTCTCTTCATCCTCTCGCGGCGGAGAGGGGATGGAACCCGCTTCCTCCCAAAAGTGGTATGTAGTCAGCAATGGTGTATATTCCGGTAGCGGTGTATATTCCGGCAACTCCGGAATTTCCTCCAGAAGGCAATCTCGCCAGCCTCCGGCTTCCCGGCGATCCTTCTATTTCTATTTCTTCTTCGGGTCGTCGACGACGAATCTTCGAACCGGACCCGATTTCGAAGACGTAAGGTCTTACAGAAGATCCGTACCCTCCACGTACAATGTGTTTATCATAGTTCCGGATTTCTTTCCCTTTCGATTTGCGTAAGTCGGGTAGGTGCGGAAACAACTAGACCAAGTGGGGTAGTAAGAACAGTCCTCCCGCGGACGGCAGCATTCCTCCTAGTCGGACCCTTCGCAGGGAGGAAACTCCTGGGTCGACCTAAGGTCGAACTCGAGCAGTGGTTCCTCGCCTTCGATACCTTGTTCGTCGCTGCAAAGAGGGAGACGTCGGTGACCTCGACGTTCGTGAGCTGAATCCTCGTCCAAATCGGATGACCCCATTGTCGGGCAAGTCTCATCCTTATGAGACACGAAGTCCAATCCGTTGGTGAAGGAGAAAATCGGCTCGGGGCTTCCATTTCGCAAGGTAGATTCTCGGTCGTCGGTCCCTAGTTATGCTTCTTTTCTTCAGACGAAAAGAAAGGAATTGAAAAGAGTCCGAACTTATTCTTTGTTCATGTATTTATAAAAAAGAATCATTTGTTAAAAGAATCACTTATTGGAGGGTTTCGTTTATTTAGAACGGAATGTTCAAAGGTGTAGAGAAGGTAAGGAATCCGATTCGTAAAGGAAAAGAAAGTCTTAAGCAAGACTTCCCGACTCGAAGGATCACTCCTAAACTAACACCTATCGGGGTCCACCCCACCTCGTAAATGAGGTAAAAGGATCTCGGAACCTCTCCGTTTAGGGGTGTCTAAACAAATGGCTCCTAAATCCGAGAGAATGTCGGCTATACTTGTTCAAGATAGAAATGAACATAGTATTCCAACGGAAAGAAGGGTAGTTTGATCCATTAAGTGACATGGATACACTACCGATTTTTGAAAGCGAATTATTCGATTATAATGGAGAGAGGAATACTCCTCAAATGAGTCGCCGTAAGTCATGTCGCATATTTTTAGGTCGTGTTGTATTTTAAAAGGGTCGCCTAACGTAGTTGTCTGCGAATTTAAATTTTAAATTTAATTTAAATATATATATAATTTAGAAAGTAGTATTTGATTTTGAAAATAATTTTAAAATTTTGAGATTGAAACCGATCTCACATCCCAAATAGTTTATATAAACGAGCACCGCACCACAAACCGTGTATCTATCCCTAAGGATGTACACACTCGCTCGAGGGTGGGGCTCGATCAAATAAACTAGAAGTTTTGTGACATCCGTTTGGTCCGCGAACCAATTTTATAAGCCGACAAATTCCCTCGCTTAATATGAAAGTATTAAACAGTGGTTTATATTACTCGGGTTCTTTAAAATTCCCTATAAGGGCAAGCCCCTATAGCTTAATTACATCTTAAGTGACGGAATCACCTAAGAAAACTCTCGATAATAACCAATAATTCTCGCTCTCAAGAATTTCAAAGTTTAAGGTTTTCAAAGATCGAATTTTGGAATTTCAATAGTGGAATGGATCAAATTTGGAACATTTTTGTTTTGTGAATCCGAAGGAAGAAAGGTAGGAGAAATCACCGATTCGAAGTGAACTTCGGTAATTTCCGACTATCCTATTGTTCGGCTTCGAATTTAGGAAAGTCCTAATGTTTATTTAGTATTTCAATCTCGCCAATTTTAATTAATTATGGCTTATATTTGTATGATAAAATCAAACAAATAAATTTAGAAGATGTGAGGGTTTATTGTCGTATCTGACGACTACCTCGGAATCCTAAGACCTGCTAGGGCTTAATTTGCAATGCAAATGCCTAACAAAGAGGTCGAGGATTTATGTTGCATTAGTGCAAGCTACCTCGAAGTCCTATGGCTTTGTTGTTTAATTCTAAGAAGATTTTGCTGAAGTAGGTTCAAGTTTTGTCGACGACGATGGCCGTGCCGCCCACCATGCTCCAAGCTCCTCGTTGTTGCAGAGGTTTAGTTTTAGAAATCATAAATCAGGAGATGAGAAAAGTGTTTTGGTTTAGAGAAGTCTTAATTTCCAAGTGTTTTGTATTTTGATTAAAACAAATCTTAAAGTTGATTATAACGACACCTGCTAAGATCCCACTGTTCCATCCTTCCGCATCATTATTTTTATCTGATTCACTTAGTCCGTATGAATTTGCTAAACTCAACTCGAATGAGTTCCACACTTTCATTTAGACCGCTGGAAATCCCGTTAGCAACACGTAGGTTACATCATCCGAGGTATTCCCGATCATCCAACAGTGACGTTTTAATTTAGTTGCAATTGTAGTTTTGTGTTCCGTTTGTGATTAAATTTCGAGTTGTTTTATATTTCGAAATGTCGTGGCGGTGAATTTTATCTCGCAATGACTTTTAACTTAGTTTTGGTTTCAGCTTTAGTGGACTATCCTAAAGGTGTGGGTTTTCATGCAACAGCTTGTTTTATCATGCAAGAAAAGTAAAGTGCATCCGCAATAAAGTAAATCGTAGTGGAAGTAAATTGCAAGAAAGTAAATCGCAATAAAATAAAAGCGTACCCGGAGGGTCTTCCCGTCATCCCAAGCTACACTTAAAACACAATTAGAATATTTAAGCAAGTTCCTAGTAAAGCTAAAGGAAAGGTTATGGTTTTCTACCAAATTCCTAATCCTATAGCCTAGTCATCTCCTATGACGTCTAGGTTCTTTATGTTTTTGTTCGAGGACGATTTTCTTCATCAAAGAACAATTAAGTCCAATTGTTCTTATAAATATCCTATCATATCGAGGAAGTGCTTAAGAAGAATCTTAAACATCTTTTCAATATTTCTAGGATCGTTTTAAGTCCAAATGAATTTAATTATATAAATGAATCAATCGTCCGAGGTTTTCAAGTTTTGTTAACTCGCTCAGCTGAATTAAGACATTCGAATATCTTATGAGTGAAGTAAGCACTTCATTTAATGTTTCATTTAGGAGTTATAATAATCAAAGCTTTCAAGGGTAAATTAGTATTTAAATGATTTGATTTAAGTTAAAAGTTTAAATTTGAATATGTTCAAGTCGTTTATATTTAATTTCAATTTTTATGTCTTAGTGTGATGTTATATTTAATTCAATTTAATTTAATTGAGTTTTAATTTAATTTAAGATAATTCAATTTAATTTGATTCGATGTTTAATTAATTTGATTTGATTTAATTTTAATTTAATTTGATTTAATTTAATTTAATTTAATTTAATTATTTAATTTAATTTAATTTATTTAATTTAATTTAATTTAATTTAATTTGATTTAATTAATTTTTTTAATTTAATTTAATTTAATTTAATTATTTAATTTAATTTAATTATTTAATTTAATTTAATTTAATTTAATTTAATTTAATTTTAATTTAGTTTAATTTAATTTAATTTGTTTTAATTTAATTTAATTTAATTATTTAATTTAATTTTAATTTAATTTAATTTATAATTTTAATCGAGATTTTAAAAGAGTTTAATGATTTAATTAAGTCTTTTAATATTTTAAATTTGAGTTATCATTTTAATTAAGAGTTAAATGTTAATGATATAATTAGTTTAGGGATTTTTTAAATTAAAGAATAAATCTCTTCCTAATAAATATCCCTTATTTTAATAATTCCAATTTTATTATTCTTCCAAATTTAATCTATTATTTAATTAAAGTTTAATTATTTTAAAATTTGTTTAATGAGTTTCTACCCTTTAATTATTTAAATTTCAATCATCCAAATCAGATTAAGATCAAATGTTTTACTTGTTGATTTTTTTATTAAACCTAAAGTTTTAATTAAGGGTTGAAAGTTTAATTACCATTTTACCCCTTAAGCTTAATAATTTCATAACTCACTAAATTGAACTTAAATGAACTTGAAATTTTTATGTGACTTCACTCATATATCAATAAAGACATGAGAGGAGAAAATGTGATTTTTCTGTATTTAATTTATTTATATAATTATTTTTGTGGAAAATAGAGATTTTCAAGGAAAATTTGATAACATGACCAAAGGAAAGTTTCTGTCCTTAAGAAAATTAGGGGACATTTCTAATGACCAGAGAAGCACTTGGACCAATTTTGGTGATTTTTTTGAATTATATTATTTTTATTATAATTATTTTGAGTTTTGGAGTGTTAATTAATTTAAAAATAAAATAAATGTTGAAAAATGGATTTTATATTTTTCAAAAATCTCTCTGATATCAAGGAAACCAGAGAAACAAATTTTGCAATTTTCTGATTTTTCTATGATTTATTATAATTATTTTAGTGAAAATGCTAGAAAATACATTTTTTTAATTTTAAAAATTACCCTAGGGCTTTAAAATTCAATATCTCACTAAATAGACCTAGGAAAAATGTGGGATTTGTTCCTAAGTGATTAAAATTCAAAATGTGACATTTTGGTGAATTTTATTATTTTTGTGATTTTTATTATTATTTTTTTATTTTTTTTAATTATTAAAAATATTAAAATATTATTAAAAATCAACTTTTTTTAGAAAATTGAAATTTTAATTTTCTTAGGTTCCCCTGATATCAGAGAGGCTCCAAAACCAATTTGGTGAATTTTTGAAAAGTATTTTAAAAGTTATGAATTTTTAAAGCTTAAAATGGCTAAGTGACTTAATCAACCCAATTAGTGGGCTAACCAAGTCCAATCGACCTCAAATTTTTATGGTGGGTTCCTCTGATCCTAAAGGTCAGTGGAGAATTGATTTCAAGTCAATTTGATGCCTGGTTAATTCCAATTAATTAAAGACCTATTTTGGGTGTTTAAGCCAATTAGGGTTGTTTTAAATGAACTAAGTCAAAACCTATTTTTCCTAGTGGTTCTCTCGGTCATAAGGAACATCACCAAATTTTCCTAGAATTTATTTCACAACATGCTATTTACTGGAATTAAAATACTCAAAACAGTTGACCTGAACTTGAAAAATCAAGAACTCTTCATAGGGATGGCCTCTGACTTTGGAAAATTCAGGGAATGTTCCCAAATTCAGTAGGCTTCAAAAGCCCTATGGTCTCATGCCATGGTGAATTGTATGCATGCATGGAGAATTAAAACAATGCAGAGAGTAAATAAATTATAAAAAATAAAATATTTGATGAAATTAAGTGATTTCTTTTCCACATTATTCTCCTCTCTTCACCGAGCAAGAGGGTATTTTTATTTTATTTTTCTGATTTTTCTACACAGAGATATGAATTTTTGAAGTTTAGGGAATTAAATAAATTAGAAAATCCCTAATTTTCTACTTATCCGAGTCGCCGCCGCCGCATCCCTGCAGCCTCCGAAAGGCCACGCGGCGCGCTCCCATTCGACGCCGCCACCCGAGTCGGCAGCCCGGGCCCCGCGGTTCTCGTACCGTCTCCCGGTCCGACGCGATCCCCGGCCGTCCGTGCGCGCGTGTATCGAATGGACGACATCCGTTCATCGTCCCCAAGTGTTCTCACCCGAGAGCCGTCCACACTAAATCCCTAAGATCTCACTCGATTCTCAATGGATTTTTACGTTCTTATACTCTATGGATTCGTCTCAAGAGACGAACACATCTATACTGCTAACATGCATTAAAATTAAAGCATTTGAAATGGAGAATCTCCGTAAGCTCTGGATGAAGAGTTAGCTCATACCTTGGCTCGTAGAAGTGTGGCTTCAATCCGAGAGTTGTTGCACCTTCGATCGGGTCCCAAGCAAGCTCCGCATGAAGTCTCCCGGTCTCGTGAATTGTCCGGATATGATTTCGACCAAGCCCGATCACAAAGCTTCGAGGTCGGAGCAACCGGGTGGCCCGGAGATGGGGCTTTTGATGGCGGACACCTTCTCTGGTCCGGTGAAGGTGTAGAGCCAATCAATTTGGGAATCGGCTCACCGTGGAGAAGTGTCCCGGTTTTCGGTGGAATTTCAACTCGAAATCGAGCTTACAGAGGAGAAATGGCAGGGGATTTCACCTGGGATCAAGTGCTCTAAGGATGGAGAAGGGTCCGGAACAATTTTGCAGTAGTTTTGGCAAGGTTTTGTGCTTCTTCTTTTTCATGGCCGAGAGGGGTGGAGTTTAAATGAGTTGGTCGGGGGCCTCCTGTGGGAGTTAGTGGCTCGGGATCACCAAGCCTCGGTGAGGAGAAGATCAGCCATGGTAGCCACCTGGGATTGGGCAGCCTCAGCAAGTGAGAATTTCAATGTTGGCTCACATGCGAGCTCTCGGCCATGGTGTTTTCCGGCGTACCGGTGGCCGACCGGCTGTGCAATGGTCACCATCTCGGTCGTGGGTCGTGGTCTGGGTTTAGTGTAGCAATCGGCAAATGCCATGTGTAAAGTGGTCGAATCAAAGTAGAAAGGGAAGGGGCCATTTTAGCTTATTTTGGTCAACCCATGCAAATGGGTTGGGTGCACCTCCCCAAGATCCGGTTTTGGGCCGAGGAGGTCGGTGGATCAACCTCCCATGTGTGGTGGAGTCTCCATCAAGGATTAGGTGGCAAAGCATGGTTTAGAGTGTAACATGCTTAAGGTAAAAAAGGCTTAAGGGAGGCTTAAGAAAGATCCCCTCTTCTTGCCATAAATGGACTAATGACAAGTCAAAGCCCTCATGGCTTCATGTGGCTTCGAGAATGGCTTGCTCATGGCTCCATTCGCTTCGGGAAAAGGTCAGCTTATTTCATGAAAAAGAGGTTTTAGAAATATTTGGCATTTAGGGGGTAATTTGACATGTGGCTTGATTTGGAATGGTTTAATTGATGATTTTGCAACTTAGGGGTGATTTTGATCAAATGGATGATGAGGGGAAGTGTCATGTGGGCTTTAGGATGATTTGGGCTTTTGAATTTTCAAGGAAATTGCTTTTAGGAGGGTTTAATGGATGGGCCCTTAAGTTTAAAAATGAATTTATGGATGGGAATTTTGTAAAGAGGTTGGGCCAAATAATTGTCGGGTTTAGCTCATGGATGTGTCATGAGTGATTTGAAACAAATTGGGGGTGATTTGGATTTGAATTGGGTTGAATTTGGGTTAGGCTTGGCTTAGGTCAAAAATGGGCCTTTTCGACTTGGATCGAGCTCTGAGTGGGACTTGGGTTCAAATTTTGGGCAAATCATGTTAGGGTTTTGTTTGTGGGAATGTTAAGGAAGATTTAGAAAAGATTTGAGGTTAATTGGAGTTGAATCGGGTGAGCTTGGGTTAAGTTCTGGGTCATGGGTCCAAATCGGGCTTTAAGGCCAAAAGTGAGATTGGATCCAAATGTCAATCAAATTGACTTGGATTTGGTCTAAATTGGTATTGGGAATGTTGAATTGAAGTTTAGAATTGAATTGGACCAGAATTTGGGTCAATTGGATAGGTTTGGTTTAACATCG
>JAKZJZ010001441.1:0-27938 GCA_022702705.1 Papilionanthe hookeriana x Papilionanthe teres | reverse complement strand
AAATGTTGGATACTACAGAAAGTGATAATAAAATTTTTCTTTCATCTATCAAAAAATCTCTTGAACATGAAATGAAAATTCTTCCAAACCATTTGAAATATATGTTTTTAGGAGAATTATCTACCTTATCAATCATTGTATCTTCATATTTGAATGAATATCAAGAACAAAAATTATTGGATACATTAAAAAGATACAAAAAGGATTTCGGTTGAACATTAGCTGTTATTGAAGGAATCAATCCTTCAATCTGTATGCATAGAATTTTGTTAGAGGAACAACATAAACCTAGAGTTAATCCGCAAAGTAAACTAAATCCAATGATGAAAAAAAGTAGTAAATAAGGAAATTTTAAAATGGTTATATGTTAGAATTATTTAACATAATTCAGACAGTGCTTGAGTAAGTCCAATTCATTATGTCCCTAAGAAAGGAGGAGTGAGATGTGAATGAATGAAATGAAATAATACCAACAAGCCAAGTCAACAGTTGGCAAATTTGTATTGACTATAGAAAATTAAATGTCGTCACTAGGAAAGATCACTTTCTTTGTCTTTCCTAGATCAAATTTTGGATAGACTTGCTAGGCATAAGTATTATTGCTTTTTGGATGGTGTCGGCATATTTTTAGGTCGTGTTTTATTTTGAAGAGGGGTCGCCTAACAGAAATCTGTCGGCGAATTTTTAATTTAATTAAAATAAATAATTTGAAAAGTAGTATTTGATTTTGAAAATAATTTTAAATTTGAAGGTTTTAAGATATGAGATTAAACCGATCTCACATCCCAAATAGTTTATATAAACGAGCACCGCACCACAAACCGTGTATCTATCCCTAAGGATAGACACACTGCTTGATGGTGGGGCTTGATTAAATAAACTAGAAGATTAGTGACATCCGTTTGGTCCGCGAACCAATTTTATAAGCCGACAAGTTTCCCTGCTTAATATGAAAACATTAAACGGGGTTTATATTACACAGGTTCTTTAAAATTCTCTATAAGGGCAAGCCCCTATAGTTAATTACATCTTAAGTGACGGGAATCACCTAAGAAAACTCTCGATAATAACCAATAATTCTGCTCTCAAGAATTTCAAAGTTTAAGGTTTTCAAAGATTGAATTTTGGAATTTCAATAGGGAATGGATCAAATTTTGGAACATTTTGTTTTGTGAATCCAAAGGAAGAGAGGTAGGAGAAATCAACGATTCGAAGTGAACTTCGATAATTTCCCGACTATCCTATTGTTTGTCTTGAATTTAGGAAAGTCCTAATGTTTATTTGATATTTCAATCTTGCCAATTTCAATTAATTAGGGCTTATATTTGTATGATAAAATCAAACAAATAACTTTAGAAGATGTGAGGGTTTATTGTCGTATCGGACGACTACCTCGGAATCCTAAGACCGGTTAGGGCTTAATTTGCAATGCAAATGCCTAACGAAGAGTTGAGGATTTATGTTGCACTAGGCAAGCTACCTCGAAGTCCTATGGCTTGGTTGTTTTAATTCTAGGAAAGTTTTGCTGAAGTAGACTCAAGTTTTGCTGATGACGATGGCCGTCTTGCCCACCATGCTCCGAGCTCCTTGTTGTTGCGAGAGGTTTAGTTTTAGAAATCATAAATCGGGAGTTGAGAAAAGTGTTTTGGTTTAGAGAAAATCTTAATTTCCGGGTGTTTTTTATGTTTTATTTAAAACAAATCTTAAAGTTGATTATAACGACACCGGTTAAGATCCCACGGTTCCATCCTTCTGGCATCATTATTTTTATCGGATTCACTTAGTCCAGATGAATTTCCTAAACTCAACTGAATGAGTTCCACACTTTCATTTAGACCGTGGGAAATCCCGTTAGCAACACGTAGGTTACATCATCCGAGGTATTCCCGATCATCCAACAGGACGTTTTAGTTTAGTTGCAATTGTAGTTTTGTGTTACGTTTGTGATTAAATTTTGAGTTGTTTTATATTTTGAAATGTTGTGGCGGTGAATTTTATCTTGCAATGACTTTTAACTTAGTTTTGGTTTCAGTTTTAGGGTCTATCCTAAAGGTGTGGGTTTTCATGCAACGAGTTGTTTATCATGCAAGAAAAATAAATGCATTTGCAATAAAGTAAATTGCAAGAAAGTAAATTGCGATAAAATAAAATAAAAGCGTACTGGAGGGTCTTCCCGTCATCCCAACTGCACTTAAAACACAATTAGCATATTTAAGCAAGTTCCTAGGTAAAGCTAAGGGAAAGGTTATGGTTTTCTACCAAATTCCTAATCCTATGGCTAGTCATTTCCTATGACGTCTAGGTTCTTTGTGTTTTTGTTTGAAGACGATTTTCTTCATCAAAGAACAATTAAATCCAATTGTTCTTATAAATATCCTATCATATTGAGGAAGTGCTTAAGAAGAATCTTAAACATCTTTTCAATATTTCGGGATTATTTTAAGTCCAAATAAATTTAATTATGTAAATGAATCAATCGTCCGAGGTTTTCAAGTTTTATTAATTTGCTCAGTGAACTAGGACATTTGAATATCTTATGAGTGAAGTAACACTTCATTTAATGTTTCATTTAGGAGTTATAATAATCAAAGCTTTCAAGGGTAAATTAGTATTCAAATGATTTGGTTTAAGTTAAAAAGTTTAAATTTGGAATAGTGTTGAAGTTGCTTTATATTTAATTTCTTTTATGTCTTAGGTGATGTTATATTTAATTCAATTTAATTTATTTGAGTTTTAATTTAATTTAATTTAATTTAATTGTTTAATTTAATTTAATTTAATTTTAATTATTTAATTTAATTTAATTTAATTGTTTAATTTAATTTAATTTAATTTAAATTCAATTTAATTTAATTTAATTTAATTTAATTTAATTTTAATTTAATTTAATTTAATTTAATTTGTTTTAATTTGATTTAATTCAATTATTTAATTTAATTTTAATTTAATTTTTAATTAAGTTTTATCTTTAATTTTAATTGAAATTTTTGAAAGAGTTTAATAATTTAATTTTAGTTTAATGATTAAGTCTTTTAATATTTTGAATTTGAGTTATCATTTTAATTAAAAATTGAGTATTAATGATATAATTATTTTAGGGATTTTTAAATTAAAGAATAAATCTCTTCCTAATAAATATCCCTTATTTTAATAATTCCAATTTTATTATTCTTCCAAATTTAATCTATTATTTAATTAAAGTTTAATCATTTTTTTAAAAAATGTTTAATGAGTTTCTACCCTTTAATTATTTAAATTTCAATCATCCAAACCAGATTAAGATCAAATATTTTACTTGTTGATTTTTTTTAAACCTAAAGTTTTAATTAAGGGTTGAAAGTTTAATTACCATTTTACCCCTTAAGCTTAATAATTTCATAACTCACTAAATTGAATTCAAATGAACTTGAAATTTTTATGTGACTTCACTCATATGTCAATAAAGACATGAGAGGAGAAAAAGTGATTTTTCTGTATTTAATTTATTTATATAATTATTTTTAGTAGAAAATAGAGATTTTCAAGGGAAATTTGATAACATGACCAAGGGAAAGTTTCTGTCCTTAAGAAAATTAGGGGACATTCCTAATGACCAGAGGACCACTTGGACTAATTTTGGTGATTTTTTGAATTATATTATTTTTATTATAATTATTTTGGGTTTTGGAGTGTTAATTAATTTAAAAATAAAATAAATGTTGAAAAATGAATTTTATATTTTTCAAAAATCTCTCTGATATCAAGGAAACCAGAGAATCAAATTTTGCAATTTTCTGATTTTTCTATGATTTATAATAATTATTTTAGTGAAAATGCTAGAAAATACATTTTTTTTTTTTATTTTAAAATTACCCTAGGGCTTTAAAATTCAATATCTCACTAAATAGACCTAGGAAAAATGTGGGATTTGTTCCTAAGTGATTAAAATTCAAAATGTGACATTTTGGTGAATTTTATTATTTTTGTGATTTTTATTATTTTTAATTATTAAAAATATTAAAATATTATTAAAAATTAACTTTTTTAGAAAATTGAAATTTTAATTTTCTTAGGTTCCCCTGATATCAGAGAGACTCCAAAACCAATTTGGTGAATTTTTGAAAAGTATTTTAAAAGTTATGAATTTTTAAAGTTTAAAATGGCTAAGTGACTTAATCGACCCGATTAGTGGGGCTAACCAAGTCCGATTGACCTCAAATTTTTATGGTAGATTCCTCTAATCCTAAAGGTCAGTGGAGAATTGATTTCAAGTCAATTTGATGCCTGGTTAACTCTAATTAATTAAAGACCTATTTTGGGTGTTTAAGCCGATTAGGGTTAATGCGAGTGAATTAACTCAAGTCCTATTTTTCCTAGAGTTCTCTGGTCATAAGGAACATCACCAAATATTTCTAGAATTTATTTCACAACATGCTAATTTTTGGAATTAAAATACTCAAAACGACAACATGCATTTGAAAAATAAATAACTTTTCACAGAGATGGCCTCGACCTTGGAAAATTCGGGGAATGTTCCCGAGTTCGGAGGCTTAAAGCCCTATGGTCTCATGCCATGGTGAATTGTATACATGCATGGAGAATTAAATGTATGCGAGAGAGTAAATAAATCATAAAAAATAAAATACTTAATGAAATTAAGTGATTTCTTTTCACATTATTCTCCTCTCGTTCAGCTGAGCGAGAGGGTATTTTTATTTTATTTTTGTGATTTTTCTACACAAAGATATGGATTTTTGAAGTTTAGGGAATTAAATAAATAAAAAAATACCCTAATTTTCTATTTATCCACGCGGCGCCGGCGCATCCTCGGCGGCTCCGAAAGGCCGCGCGGCGCGCTCCCGTTCGACGCCGCCACTTGAGTCGGCGGCCGGGCCCCGCGGTTCTCGCACCGTTTCTGGTCCGACGCCATCCGAGCCGTTCTTCCGCGCGTGTATTGAATGGACGGCATCCGTTCATCGTCCCCAAGTGTCCTCGCCTAGATAGCCGTCCACACTAAATCCCTAATATCTCACTCGATACTCGATGGATTTTCATGTTCTTATGCTCTATGGATTCGTCTTGAAGAGACGAACACATCTATACGGCTAACATGCATTGGAACTAAGGCATTTGAAATAGAGAATCTTCGAAGCTCGGGATGAAGAGTTAGCTCATACCTTGGCTCGAGAGAAGTGTGGCTTCAATCCGAGAGTTGTTGCACCTTCGATTGGGTCCCGGCAAGCTCCGGATGAAGTCTCCGGTGCAGTGGATTGTCCGGATATGATTTCGACCAAGCCCGATCACAAAGCTTGGAGGCTGGAGCAAGCTCGGGTGGCTCTGGAGATGGGGCTTTTGGTGGTGGACACCTTCCCTTGGTACGGTGAAGGTGTAGAGCCAATCAATTTGGGAATTGGCTCCTTGTGGAGAAGTGTCCTGGTTTTTGGGCTAAAGTTTGAGCTCGAAATTGGGCTCGGCTAGAAGGAATTGGGGTGGAATTCGGTGAGGATCGGGTGCTCTATGTGTAGAGAGTGATGCGGAGTGATTTTGGCGAGTTTCCTTAAGGTTTTTGTTTCGGCCCCTCTCATGGCCGAGAGGGGTGGAGTTTAAATAGGAGAGGGTGGAAGGCCTCTCGGAGGGAGTTAGGGCTTGGGATCGACGTGCTCTGGTGAGGAGAAGATCGGCCATGGTGACCACTAGGCATGGGGCGGCTCGGCAAGTGAGAATTTCAATGTTGGCTCACATGTGAGCTCTCGGCCATGGTGTTTTCCGGCGGCACTGGTGGCCGGCCGGCCGAGCGATGGTCACCATCTTGGTCGGGTGGGTCGGGGCCGGGGTTTAGTGTAGGCGATTGAGGTTCGACATGTGTAAAGGAGTTTGATTTAAATGGAATGGGAGAAGACTCACTTTGGCTTGGTTTGGGTCAACCCACCATTTTGGGCTTGGTGCACCCTTCCAAGTTCTGATTTTGAGCTGAGGGAATCATTTAGGTCAGCTTAGAAGGAGTGGTGAAGTCTCCATCCATGATGAGGTGGCTAAACATGGTTTAGTGTGTGACATGATTAAGGTAAAAAAGGGTTAAAGGAGGTTTAAGAAAGAACCCCCTCTTCTTGCCATAATTGGACTAATGACAAGTCAAAGCCCTCATGGCTTCATGTGGCTTGAGAATGGCTTGTTCATGGCTTCATTTGGCTTGGGAAAAGGTTGATTTGTTTCATGAAAAGGGTTTTAAGAAATTTTTTGGTAATTTGATGGGAATTTGGATGAAGCTTCATTTGGGATAATTCAATGATGATTTTAGGACTTAGGTAATGGATTTAATTAAATGGATGACAAATGGAGATGTCATGTGGGCTTTAGGGTAGATTTGGGCTTTTGAATTTTGAAGGAAATGGGCTTTTAAGAAGGTTTAAGGGAAGTGGGCTTTTAAGTTTAAGGATGTGTTCATGGATGGGAATTTTTGTAGAAGTTTGGGCCAAATAGTTGTTGGTTTTGGTTTAGGGATGTTTCATGAATAACTTGAAGCAAATTTGGGGTAGTTTGGGCTTGAATTGGGTTGGATTTGGATTCTTTTGGTGAATGGGCCAATATAGGTCCAAATGGGCCAAGTTGGGCCAATGTTGGGCTAGGGTTGAAATTTATGTAGAATTATTGTTGAGAAGTGTTTATGGGAGTGTTTCAAAGAGGTTTTGACTTTGGTTGGGCTTTGATTTTTGGGGTTTGGGTTCATTTGGGTTAGGTTTGGGCTTAGGTCGAAAAATGGGCCTTAAGGTCAAAAGTGGAATTGGATCCAAATGTCAATCAAATTGGACTTGGATTTGGTCTAAATTAGTATTAGGAATGTTGAATTGAAGTTTAGAGTTGAATTGGACCAAAATTGGGGTCAATTAGATAGGTTTGGTTTGACATTGGGTTCACTTTGGATTAAAATGGGTCAAATTGGGGGTTTTGACAAAAGTAGGGTAAATTGACAAAATTGGCCCATGGTGTAGTTGGACAAAATGAAATTGGGAATATTTGGGATTTTCTGGAATTTTCTGGGAATTTTTTGAATTTTTGGATTTTTAGGCGAAGGGTATTTTGGGTTATTTGGAGGGTATTGGGAGGTTTTCTTGGAATTTTTGGTATTTTTGGGTATGGATGATCAATTTGAGTGATGTGGAGGTGTTTGGGATTGATTTTGGAAAATTTTAGGTAATTTGGAAATTTTGCCAAAATTTGGGTAATTCGAGGGTTTTGGGTAGGTTTAGTAGGTGTAGGGTCCGGGGGTCAAAAATTGAAAATTTGGGAAATTGAAGATTGGGTGAATTTGAGTGGGGTGAAATCATTTTGGTTGAGCCATGAAGCCATTTCAAGCCCATATGAGCCATGAAAGGACTCATTTGAGGCATTCATTATGTTGTTCCTAACCCTCTTAGCGAGGGCTTAGGGGTTAAGGACCATCCATGTGAATCACCTACATGAGTCGGGAGGTCAAGTTGGGTATGGGTGTGGTTTTAGGAAGTGTGTGGAAATGTAGTGTGTAAGTGTAGTGTAAGTCGGCCCCTTCACGAGACCGAGGCCACCGGGGGCGATCTGAGGCCGAAGAGTCCTATAGGAACTCATCCTTTAAACTTCCATATTTGATTTCAACCCTCACAGGTGATTAGGGGTCTATAGTCGAGTTTGTGGAGTTTGCGGGGAGTTTAGAAGTGGTTTGAATTTCTAAAAGGCGGGTCCCGATTCTAGTCCTCTAAGATGAGTCGAAGGAAAAGCCTGAAGGCTAGATCCTAAGCACTAAAAAGAAGAAAGGAAGACCTCATCGAAAATGAGGTCAACAAATGGACCCCGATAGGTGTGGTGGTGGCGGAGCACACGCGCGTATTGGTGTTGACCGAAGCGATCAACAAAACCAACACGGATGTCCAGTGACGAACTTAGGACGAAGTAGAAGAGTTCTGGCTGGGGAGTGTCGAGTATATCTGCGGAACCGGAGATTCTTGAACTCTCGGCTGAGGAAAGGAAAAGGAGGTGAATCCCAAATCACATGATGCGAGGGAATTTCGATTTAGATTTTATTTTGTTTCAATTTATGTTTTGATGTGTGAGTTTAAATTTTAGTTTGGAGTTTCGATTTAGATTGAGGTTTTGTCGAAATTAATTTGAGGGATTTGATTTGAAATGAAAATTAGGATTTTGAGGTTTTAGATGTAACATCTCCGACCTCGAAAGAAAATTGAATTGATTAGATTGAATCGTTGCAATGAGAAGATATCTCGGAGCAAAGTGGTGTTGGATGTAAAATCCTTAACCTCGAGAGTTTGATTTTGATGTGATGTATTTCATTGCGATAGGGAAAAGATCCTAAAGCAATGCGGTCTCGGATGTAAAATCCTCGACCCAAAGGTTGAATTTTGATGTATTTCGGTGCGATAGGAAGAGAATCCTAAAGCGGTGCGGTCTTGGATGTAAAATCCTCGACTCGAAAAGTTTGAATTTTGATGTATTTCGGTGCGATAGGAAGAGAATCCTAAAGCGGTGCGGTCTTGGATGTAAAATCCTCGACCCAAAAGTTTTGAATTTTGGTGTATTTCGGTGCGATAGGAAGAGAATCCTAAAGCGGTGCGGTCTTGGATGTAAAATCCTCGACCCAAAAGTTTGAATTTTGATGTATTTCGGTGCGATAGGAAGAGAATCCTAAAGCGAGTGCGGTCTTGGATGTAAAATCCTCGACCCAAAAGTTTTGAATTTTGATGTATTTCGGTGCGATAGGAAGAGAATCCTAAAGCGGTGCGGTCTTGGATGTAAAATCCTCGACCCAAAAGTTTTGAATTTTGATGTATTTCGGTGCGAGAGGAAGAGAATCCTAAAGCGAGTGCGGTCTTGGATGTAAAATCCTCGACCCAAAAGTTTTGAATTTTGGTGTATTTCAGTGCGATAGGAAGAGAATCCTAAAGCGGTGCGGTCTTGGATGTAAAATCCTCGACCCAAAAGTTTTGAATTTTGATGTATTTCGGTGCGATAGGAAGAGAATCCTAAAGCGGTGCGGTCTTGGATGTAAAATCCTCGACCCAAAAGATTTGAATTTTGGTGTATTTCGGTGCGAGAGGAAGAGAATCCTAAAGCGGTGCGGTCTTGGATGTAAAATCCTCGACCCAAAAGTTTGAATTTTGATGTATTTCGGTGCGATAGGAAGAGAATCCTAAAGCGGTGCGGTCTTGGATGTAAAATCCTCGACCCAAAAGTTTTGAATTTTGGTGTATTTCGGTGCGATAGGAAGAGAATCCTAAAGCGGTGCGGTCTTGGATGTAAAATCCTCGACCCAAAAGTTTGAATTTTGATGTATTTCGGTGCAATAGGAAGAGAATCCTAAAGCGGTGCGGTCTTGGATGTAAAATCCTCGACCCAAAAGTTTTGAATTTTGGTGTATTTCGGTGCGATAGGAAGAGAATCCTAAAGCGGTGCGGTCTTGGATGTAAAATCCTCGACCCAAAAGTTTTGAATTTTGATGTATTTCGGTGCGATAGGAAGAGAATCCTAAAGCGGTGCGGTCTTGGATGTAAAATCCTCGACCCAAAAGATTTGAATTTTGGTGTATTTCGGTGCGAGAGGAAGAGAATCCTAAAGCGGTGCGATCTTGGATGTAAAATCCTCGACCCAAAAGTTTGAATTTTGGTGTATTTCGGTGCAATAGGAAGAGAATCCTAAAGCAGTGCAGTCTTGGATGTAAAATCCTCGACCCAAAAGTTTGAATTTTGGTGTATTTTAGTGCAATAGGAAGAGAATCCTAAAGCAGTGCAGTCTTGGATGTAAAATCCTCGACCCAAAAGTTTTGAATTTGATTTGATTGAGACTTGAAATCTGGAAAGATTGAATTTGGAAATTTGGAAATTTGGAAGGATGAGTTTGAACTCGATTGAAACTTGATTTAAGATTTGATTTGAAATTTGAAAGATCAAGTTTGAAACTTGATCGAGATTGGATTTGGATTTTGATTGAGAATTTGATTTGAGATTTGGGAAGATCAAATTTGAAATTTGATCGAAGTGGATTTGGAATTTGATTGAGAATTTGATTTTGAAGTTTGGAAGGATGGAATTTGATTTTGAAGTTTGAAAAGATTGAAATTTGATTCGGAATTTGGAAAGATTGAATTTGAGATTTGTGTTGATTTCGTTTATCTTTTAATGGTTCAAATTTTATTTTGTTGTTTATTTAATGTTCATGTGAACTTGGTGTTTGTCATTTTTCGATTTTTTTAGAAAGTTTTCTTTTATTCTCTTTTTTTCTTTTCGTTCTTTGTTCAAAGTTCATTTAACTTTAATGGCGTTTCCCAATCAATTTGCACAAAAGAGGTGAAGGCCAAAACGTGACATGGTCACTTTCATTCCAATCATGTTGAAAATACGTCGTACAACTCGATGCGGAATATATTTCATACAATCCATGTAGACTCGAAACGGATTGTGTATGATCTTTGTTGATCCATCAAAAGAATCATCGTCAAAAATCCATATACGAATAGTGAGGTACATGGTCGATAACATCACCTTCCAAGCCATCCTTGGCAAGGATGCCGAGTTTGGATGTACATTGGAGGTGTGATATTTCCCATGTAACTCACAACTCGTAAGTGCGGAGGTTCTCTAGCTCCGGATACGGTTGGAAATGGTAAGGTATTTTGCTTGTCGTCCATCCTCACGAAAGTAGCGAGATTCGCTCCACTGGCACCCACGGTATGCAATGCTTTGCGATATCTGCTCCGTTACCTTGCAATATCATGACGGAACCCACCGGTAAAGGTATCTTTGCTGGCCCTCGGAACTCACCCGGGCCTCGCTATCCGGAGGTCGGATCCGAACATGATGTTGCACTCATTCAAGAAAGAGACCGTGCGAAAGGTCGACGAAGTCGTGGTGATCGATATGTGGGGGTATGCGGTCACCTTGTTTGTAGATGTTGATAATGCGGCTATTGGGTATGCGATCGCTGGCGGTACCCTCCATGTTATCAATCTTTTTACCATTCTCTTGATAACTAATGGCATCGGATCTACTTGCCCATGACGAAGTATTCCGGTGGGTTTCCTTTTACGTCTTCGACAAAGTTGTAGCGGCATCCGCATTGTATTGTGATTCTTCCTTTCCACGGCATCCATCTCCGGGGTTCGAGTATGTGTTTTCCCTCGGGCGGCTGCTCGGCCCATTCTTTTCGGATCCGGATACGATCCACGATTTCTTGTTGTTCATACTGCGAGAATACGTCGGTGTGTAGCTCGAGGCCTTCTAGTATGTTGATTCTTCTTCCTTTAATTCTCTCGAAGTATTCGAAAGTTTTCTTTTCAACATTACGCATCCTCTCCGGCTCGTATTCGGAATGATCTGCGGATGGCGAGGCCTTGTGACATATTGTGGGATATATGGTTCAATCCCTTCACGTTCCCGCATGCCTCGGCTCCTCGGGGATGATGTACGTCGGGACATCCCCGGGGTTGCTACTGCAACAAGGTCATGCACTTCTTGGTGGTTCTATCCGGTGGCGTGGTAGCCTTCTTCCTTCGATCTTACGGAGATTTCTCACGGTTCTTTACGGTATTCTAGGAGCTGGCCTCCTTTCTTCGAGTTCTGGTGAACCGGCGTCCTTGAAGTGTATGTGCTTGGCATTAGCAATTGTCTCGTCGCGCGGTCGCGGCGAGTTTTGTTAACATTTTACGGATGCGGCGATTCTTATTTCTTCGTTGCGTGGTGCGTGAGAGTAGCCCTCCGAACTTCTTGAATCTCTGCGGGCGCGGCGGCGACAAGCACTGCCCTCCGCTTGTAGTGACTACGGACTTCATTTTCTTGTCTTCTTCGGTGTTTGCTTTTCTTTTCTTGTTGTTGGATTGGTGGCTTGGGCCACCCACTTTCATCAGCTGTACGTCAGGGCGGTTCTTCTCGGTCAGCGGGACCCGGTCACTTTCCTCGTACTTGTAGGCCTGTGGTGCGAAATGCGAGTCGATCTCGATTATCGCTCCATCTTTCACCCTCTTTTCATCGAGTGCGAGGCTTACGCCATTCTTAAAGTTCAAAACCGACCGCCCGTTCGACATTTCCCTGCGAAAAGACAAGGAAAAGGATCGGAGGGCTGTACTAAGAACAAGAACATTAAGAAAATGTTTATTAAAGATACATTTTTATTTCTCCTATATTTTGAAATTTAACGGGAATGAAGTAGGATAAGATGAGGGAAGAGATTTTGATTTGAAAAGGAAAACGAGGAAAACTTAATTATCATGATTTTATTTATCTTAGCACATTTTATTATTTTTGGGTTCGGACCCGACCACAAGTAATTACTTCACCGTGTTTCTTAGGGATGAAGAATTCATTCCTTCGAAACATCGGGTAGCGTAATATTTTTTCAAGTATCGTCCGTTGATTGGAAGCATATGTCGTTCTCCACGGCGATTCACTAGGCTGGTAGGAGCCTCACGAGTATCTTGCTTCGACCACGAAACGGTCCTTCCCAAGTGGGTTCAAATTTTCCTCCTATCTTGCGGTGTGCGAGAATAGGTCTCTTGAGAACGAGAACTAAGTCACCAACTTTGAAGGTTCTTGGGCGGACCGGTTTGTCATGGGCTTGAACCATCTTAGCTTGGTATAGTTCTAAATTCGTTTGTCTTTGCAAGTCTTTTCCCTTCCAAGCTTTCTAATTCTTCGAGTCGTAGTACGGCGTTTTCTTCGTCGTGATCTTGTTTGCAATTGCAATTCGAGTGAAGGAAGGCGAACCTCTAAAGGTAACACTTGCCTCGGACCCATACACCGGAGCGTAAGGTGTAGCTTGAGTAGGGGTTACGAAGGTTGTCCGGTGAGGCCCATAAGGCTTCTAACAATTTCTCGTGCCAATTTCTCTTATTATCGTCCAAGGTTTTCTTTAAGATTTGAACGAGAGTTTTATTAAAAGCCTCGGCGAGGCCGTTTGCTCTTGGGTAGTAAATTGTCGAGTATCGCCGGTCGATTCCGTGTCTTCGACAAAATTGTTGATTTGTGTGCTTCGAATGCGGCCCATTATACGAGATGATCTGCGCGGCACTCCGAAACGGTAGACAACTTGGTTCTTGAAAAGCGTAGCACGTGGTGTGCTTTCACTTCTCTAAGTGGGCCTGCACGCCGCTTGGAAAAGTGATCTGTGGCTGCAAGAATGAAACGATGTCCTTTTGAAGATGGTGGTTCTATCGGACCCACTATATACGTGCCCAACATTCGAATGGCCACGACGCAATTGTCGGGTGTAGCACATTTGGAGGTTGGTGTAGAACCACTCCGTGCACTTGGCATTGATGACGGCTCTTGGCGATTTTCATGCGGTCGGTCATCATCGAGGGCCGGTAGTACCCTAGTCTTTTAATTTTCATTTTCATCTTTGGACCCGGCTGAGTGAGCGCCACGGAGTCTGAATGCACCTCTTTAACAATTTCACGGGCCTCGGACCCGCTTAGGCACCTTAGCCGCATTTGATCGAAAAGACCTTCGTACGATGTGTTGTTTATTAATGCGTAAGACGAGTTCTTTTCTTGATCGATGGGCTAGCGACCTATCGTCACGGTAGCTTTCTGTTTGCGGGTAGTCTATCGATGTGTGTCGCTGATCTTACGTGTTTTCAGTCACTCTTACTGTGATTCTTTTTCTTTTGCTTGATTTGTGTATTGTGTCTATGTCGAGTTTGTGATAGGACTTGACGTCCAGTGAACTAACACTTCCTTGATTCATCTTGCAAACGAGGCAAATTCTTTTGCGAGACGGGCTAAAGCATCTGCTAAAGCATTCTCTTTTCTAGGAATTTTGTAGATTGTCACATTTGGAATGCTGTTCCAACAGTTTGTATGGCATCTTGGAAGTATTGTTCGAGTCTTGGTTTAAAAATCCTGTATTGTCCGGCGATCTGTTGAATGATTAGCTGTGAATCCCGTAGATGTTGATGTACGTTATCCCCATTTGAATGGTTAATTCCGGTCCGTTATGAGGGCCTCGTATTACGTCGTTGTTTGTACACGGTTCTATCAAGTGGTAGGAGTATCTTAACATCCCCCGCTCCGGTGTTATAAAGATTAGCCCGATTCCTGCCTTACCGGGCACTATCACTTGCGATTCTTCGTCTTTGTGTGCTGAAGATGCTCCGTCGAAATACAATTCCCAACGTCGATCATCAGGGTCTTCTAGGCTCATTATTTGTTCATCGGCGAGATCGTCATTGAGAGGAGATTCGGCGGCAAAGGGTGTCTTTGCGAGGAAGTACTGCTAAGACTTGTCCCTTTACGGCACGCGGAGGCACGAAAGTTATATCGAATTGCGATAATATCATTGACCATCGGCAAGTACTGCGGAAAGTGTTGGACGAGTCATCGAAGTATTGCAATGGATTAAACTTCGAAATCAAGTTGACCTTATGAGAAAGCATGTAGTGCACGAGCTTTTGAGCGGCGAAGATCGGGGCAAACAATGCTTTTCGATTGCGGGATACCTTACTTCCGTCGGGAGTAAACGACGGCTTAAGTAGTAAAGAGCATTTTCTTTACCCTCATCATTGACACAGGCTAACGGGGCTCGAGAGAGTCGTCTAAAGCCGCGGTGTAAAGTATCGACGGTCTACACGAGGCCAGGGCTGCTAAGACGGGAGGTGTCATTAAATATTGTTTAATGTCTTCGAAGGCCTTCGGCATTTCTCTTCCCAAATAAATTTGGTGTCCTTTTTAACTAGTGCCGAGAAAGGCTGACACCTACAGACGGAGTTTGAGATAAAGCGTCGAAGATATGCCGGCTTCCCTTGAAAAGATCGTAGTTGTTTTAAGGTTTTGGGAGGCGGCATTTCTAAGATGACTTTAATCTTCTCGGGTCGATTTCAATTCCACGATGTCGGACAACGAATCCTAAGAATTTCCGGAGGTGACACCGAAGGCGCATTTTAAGGGATTCATCTTAAGGTTAAATTGTCTTAATCGTTCGAAAACAATTCTCGAATCATACGAGTGGTTTTCCTTTACTTTGCTTTTGATGACGACATCGTCCACGTAGCACTCGACTTGATTGTGGATGAGATCATCAAAAATTCTTGTCATTGCTCTTTGGTAAGTTGCTCTGCGTTCTTCGGTCCGAATGGCATCACCGTGTAGCAAAATACTCCGATCGGCGTTACGAATGCTTTGTAAGCTTTTCATCTTACGGAGCCATTTTTATGCGGTTGTATCACGAAGATCCATCCATGAATGAGAATATTTCATGTGTCGAAGCAATATCGATCATCGGTTGCGGAATCGGTAGAGGGAATTCATCTTTTGGACATGCCTTGTTTAAATCTGCGAAGTCTACACAAATTCTGATCGACCATTCTTCTTTACGGCGGCACCACATTGGCTAACCGGGTCGGGTATTGTTCTTCACGGACAAATTTAGCGTCTATTAGCTTTTTAACTTCGGCTATGACTTGTTGTTCGATTTCTAGACGCATTCTTACGGGACCTTGTCGGCTGGGACGAAGTAGGATCCACTCCTAGCTTATGGACTGCAACCTCTGGAGCTAATCCTGGCATTTCATCGTAGCTCCAAGCAAAACAGTCTTTAAATTCCATTAATAACTTGATTATTTCTTCGGAGTCTTCTTTATTGAGTAAGGAGCTAACAAAGGTAGGTCTAGGCTCTTCGCTAGTACCTAGTTAACTTCCGTTAACTCATCTATTGTAGATTTGATTTCTTCTTCGAATTCGGTGGAGCGTCTCCAATTTGTAAATCTTCGAGTTTGTCTGTAGTTTCCATGCGGTTTTCATTGGATTTGCAAGTGACAACCAAGCAAAATTCGGTATCGTCGGCTGACCACTGCGTGCCGAATCCGAGTCCATACTTTGAATTGGGAGGACGGCCGGAGTTATTCCATAACTTTTCAAAATGTTGTGATTGGCCTTTTGTCCATTGTCGAGGTAAGAAACCACGTTGAATTAAATTTTGAACACGGGGAGAGTACCACTCGAAAGGTAATTCCATTAATTCTGATGAAGTGACATCTTCGAATTGTACATTATTTTCAGTTTTGGAGGAAGAAGCACCACGGTGGAATTTGATCGGCTTTGCACCGTCACTACGTACCTCTTTGACCTCCATACCCTCGATCTTATTAGAATGGATCGGAGTTAGGGTCATAGTATGTACGTAGTGGTTAATCTTCTCGTACATTGATTTGTATTCTTCGTTCTTTTCATCTTCGAGGGAGATCTTGTATTGCGGCTTCTTTCGACTTATTGTTGCTTGCTTCTTGCTTGATTTCTTTTTCTTCTTCAGAACTATCATCCCGATCAACATTGATGGTTGGTTTCTTCGTCCGATTGTCCTAGTGTCTCTACCACGGCCTCGTCCCCGGCCTCGACCTCGGATGCGAGTTGTGGAGAAACCTTCACCATCTCGCCGGAAGGGAGTGGTGAGTGAGCTGTTGGACTAGAACTTCGAGGTTCTTCGTTGTCACGAACTTTCTTTGCTTCATTTGTTATGGTATCTGCTGGAGAAGATTGTTTTCTTTGGCGGTGCATAATAAGTTGCATCTTCATGGATTCCAATTTCATGTACGGAGAATGGTTGTAAGTCTCCTTTGATGCCTTTGTTCCCCTCCATCGTAATATTTGATGCACCGATGCGAGATGATGGTACCATCCTGTTTTCATGTATCCATGGTCGGCCTGGTAGAGCGTTGAACGACGTTTCGAATCGATTATATGAAATTTTGCGGTTGTCTTTGCTAAGTCACCGGTTTTCATCGATAGCGTTATTGACCCGAGGGCTCTTTCTCCTTTACGGTTGAATCCTCTTAATAACATTTTGTCGGCCTCGAGCTCACGAGCATCAATTTCCAAGTATGCTAGTGTTCGAAGACTCATTATATTGATTGATGCTCCTGGATCCACCAATACTGCGGAGAGCGTAAACTTCCCGATTGTAGCTGAAATGTACAACGGTCGGTTGTGATCTGCGCATCCCCAGTAGTAGGTCATTGTACGTGAAGGTAACACCTCGGCTTGTTCCTTTAACGAGCAAACCTCATCCAAGGAATCTCCGGCCATTTGAGCTAAGCAAATTTCCGGATCAAGTAAGGCCTTGATCGAGCTTCTCTCATCTCCTTTGATAAGATGAGAGCATCGTAGATGCTCGGTTTGGCGGTAGTTTCCTAAGATGGGCTAGCACGTTGTAGTCCACTTTGTTCTCCTGTGTCTCGGCTTCTTCTCGAATGAGTATGTCTTCTGCTGGGGTTGGTTCTTCTTGAACAACCACCTGCTTTCCTTTGTCTTTTGGACCCATTCTTGGAGGTAGGACTTTTCCACTTCTTAGGTTGACTTCTGTAATTTCTTCTGAATCTAGTGTTGAGTTTGTCGGTGTTTCCTCCTGAATCGGAATGAGTTGGCTCTTCTGGATTATCTTCAAAATCTGAAGGCTCTAACTCTATCGTAACTGGAGCTCCTCGAAACTCACAGATAGAGCCGTTGCTTGTTGAACTCTCGTAGCCTCCTTGATGGATGCCTTCTTCGTCATTTTGATCGTCGAGATCTTGTATGATTTGAGAATTGTTGTTGGTATCGAAATCGACGCCCGGATTGTCGCTAGTTACGTAATCGTTAGAAACGGTCAAAACGTAGCCAACGCCATCACCCTTATCATTATATGATCCCACCGAAGTGAGCGAGATAATCATACAAAATCGGAGGTTCGAGGGATTTCTCCCCGAATCGGAAACAACTATCCTAGGATAAGCGGCCCCTAGTCCAGCCTTAGGAGTCTCGGTCCCCTCTTCTTCGTCGATTTTCTTCTTCTCTTCGATTGTCTCTGTCGAGGTGGTTCTTCTATCGCAAGTGATAGTACCGGCTTAACGGGTCTCGAACTCGAATTGAAGCTCGCACCGAAGCGGTTCGGATGTTGTCTAAAATCTTCTTCGAAGATCTCGTCCGGGCGGTAGTCCATCCATCGTCGGTTGCATAGGGATCTATCGGAATGACGGGATCGGTTGAGATAACATTGACGGAACCTCCTTTACGGGGTTCCTTCATGTACTCCTTCGGGATTGTTATATTTCCTTTCCGAAGGTTGTCGTTGAGCCAACTTTTGAAGGTAATGCGGTCTTCTATCTTGTGCCCGAAGCATCCGATGGTAGGGGCAAAAGTTGGGATCACCTTTCTTGTTGACTTCCTCCGGTCTTTTGGGCTCAGCAGTGGAAATGCGGAGTTTTCATTAAGCTACGGAACATCTTTGGTACTTGCTTCATTTTTGAACGGATATTCTCTGCTCGAAGCTCCCTCGATGTACGTTGCGGACGAGACGGTTGTTCATCTTTGCGGAGACAGTCGATAGTTGGACCGGGGTTGCTTGGTAATTTTGTTGTGGTTGTTGCGGCCGTTACGGTGGTATTTGCATCGGTTGTTTGCCTTTGTCAACTAGCTGCAACGACCCCAGATTTCTTTTCGAAAGTCTTCACCGGCTTACGCTTGTCCGTCTTGTCGGCGAAACTTAATTGCTTCGCCTCTTCTTGCAAGCTTCCGGCCTTGCTAACGACTTCTCGAAAGTCTTAATGGTGAATCCCTTGAGGAGAAGTGCTTTATCGGGCCGTGAATGCTTTTAAGCAAGATGCCGGTTGCATGTTGTTCTTGCGGTTGTGGTTCACACTTCATACTTAAATTTCTCCATCGAAGTATGTAATCCACTAGAGTTTCATTCGGCCTTTGTTTCTCTACCACTAAATCACCTATAGTGATGTGGTGTCGAGCTCCGACAAATCGCTTAATGAAGAGGCTCTCTAGCTACGAGAATGTCTTTACGGATCCGTTGGGTAGTGTCGCATACCGGTCGAAGGCGATTCATGACGGACTGCTAACGAGCTGTCGGAAGAGTAGCGCATCGCTCCCGCCGGCATTGCAACAAGCGGCACGAAAGTGTGCAACATCTTGTCGGGGGTTCCGGTTCCGTCGAAGGTCTTAAATAGAGGTGGTACGAAGCCCTTTGGGTATTGGACGGCGTCGAATTCTTCGGGTAAGGTCTACCCGTCCGAATAGATGTCTCGTTCTTCGATTGTGCTAGGGCTTCTCGCATTCTGTTGTTCTACCAAGTTCTTGATATCCTTTTCGGGGATCATACTTTGTGTTGTATCCTTTTCGGTTGGTCATCCCCATTGACGGATGTAATCTCCTTTCCTCCGTCTACGATGTGAATGACTTCGGGGGTGTCTCTCTATGTGGTTGTACTTGACTTTGGAGAGTGGCTAGAGCTACGGCCATCTCTTCCATCCTCTTCGCCATTTGAGCGATCGTGTCGTCCTTTTCTGAAGTTTGTCTCTTCATCGGTTCCGGCTCCTCTCTTTCTGCAGTTGCGGGAGCACCTTGAGAAGATGATGAAGCTCGTGTCTCGACCATGTTGATTTCTGCATATTCGTTGTCCATGAATTCCGATGAGTCGATCTCATCTCCGAACTTTTCTTCTCTTTCTTTTGCCAACCGTCGGATGTCGGTTCTCGGCTTTTCCATGGCATCTTCTAGCGGAGCTTTCGTGTATCTTTGTGGTTGTCATGCGATGGTTGCGGGTCCTTTTTCACGAGTCCCCTTCATCGCGGTAGCACTTTCTTCGATTCCGGCCTCTGGCGAGACTTTCTCTCTCGAGCTGCTTGTTTCGGTCTCCATTGCCCCGTAGTGGGACGCCACACCATCCTTCTAGCGGCGGAAGGTCTATGACCGAGATGGTGCATCGGCCGAATGCTTTGGAAGGTGGTATCCTCCTAATCCGTAATCACGATACTACGACGGGCGGGCTAGCCTTCATTCTCTTGCTTGGCTTTTCTATCATGATGGCGGGTTCTACTCGGGGCCCGAGACGGGATTTGGCCGGCACCCGCCCTATCCTTCGTAGAATTTCCGACACGGGACGAGTTTTCCTTCTTTGCTTAGCTTTTCTACCAAAGTTTGCGGTCGAGCAAACGGCGTAGTCTCGATTCTTTTCTTGCGGCTATCGTTGTAGTATGCGGGACTGTGGTAATATGGCGGCAATCTTGCGAACATTCTCCTCATCCTCTGCGGCGGAGAGGGGATGGAACCTGCTTCCTCCCAAAAGTGGTATGTAGTCGGGCGGTGGTGTATATTACGGTAGCGGTGTATATTACGGTAACTGCGGAATTTCCTCAGGAAGGCGATCTCGGCGGCTACGGCTTCCACTGGCGATCCTTCTATTTCTATTTCTTCTTTGGGTCTTTGTCGGCGAAGGAATCTTCGAGCTGGACCCGATTTCGAAGACGGAAGGTCTTACGGGAAGATCCGTACCCTCCGCGGTAACGGGTTTATCATAGTTCGGATTCCTTTCCCCTTTGATTTGGCAGAAGTCGGGGTAGGTGCGGAAACAACTAGACCGGTGGGGGTAGTGAGAACGAGTCCTCTGCGGACGGCGGTACTCCTCCTAGTCGGGACCCTTTGCGGGGAGGAAACTCTTGGGTCGACCTGAGGTTGAACTCGAGCGGTGGTTCCTCGGCTTCGGATACCTTGTTCGTCGGTGCAAGAGGGAGACGTCGGTGACCTTGACGTTTGTGTTTTCGAATCCTGTCCGAATCGGATGACCCCATTGTCGGGCGGTTCATCCTTATAGACGGCGAAGTCCGATCCGTTGGTGAAGGAGAAAATCGGTTTCGGGGCTTCCATTTCTGCGAGGTAGATTCGGTTTGTCGGTCCCGAGTTATGCTTCTTTTCTTTAGGACGAAAAGGAATTGAAAAGAGTCCGAACGCATTCTTTGTTCATGTATTTATAAGAAGGAATTATTTGTTAAAAGAATCACTTATTAGAGGGTTTGTTTATTTAGAACGGAATGTTCGAAGGTGTAGAGAAGGTAAGGAATCGATTCGAAAGGAAAAGAAAGTCTTAAGCAAGACTTCCCGACTCGAAGGATCACTCCTAAACTAACACCTATCGGGGGTCCACCCTACCTCGAAATGAGGTAAAAGGATCTCGGAACCTCTCTGTTTAGGGGTGTCTAAACGGTGGCTCCTAAATCCGAGAGAATGTTGGCTATACTTGCTCGAGATAGAAATGAACATAGTATTCCAACGGAAAGAAGGGTAGTTTGATCCATTAGGGACATGGATACACTACCGATTTTGAAAGCGGAATTATTTGATTATAATGGAGAGAGGAATTTTCCCAGTGAGTCGCTGAGAAATCCTGTCGGCATATTTTTAGGTCGTGTTTTATTTTGAAGAGGGGTCGCCTAACGAAATGCGTCGGCGAATTTTTAATTTAATTAAAATAAATAATTTGAAAAGTAGTATTTGATTTTGAAAATGATTTTAAATTTGAAGGTTTTAAGATATGAGATTAAACCGATCTCACATCCCAGATAGTTTATATAAACGAGCACCGCACCACAAACCGTGTATCTGTCCCTAAGGATAGACACACTGCTTGATGGTGGGGCTCGATTAAATAAACTAGAAGATTAGTGACATCCGTTTGGTCACGCGAACCAATTTTATAAGCCGAACAAGTTTCCACTGCTTAATATGAAAACATTAAACGGGGTTTATATTACACAGGTTCTTTAAAATTCCCTATAAGGGCAAGCCCTATAGTTAATTACATCTTAAGTGACGGGAATCACCTAAGAAAACTCTCGATAATAACCAATAATTACGCTCTCGAGAATTTGAAAGTTTAAGGTTTTCGAAAGATTGAATTTTGGAATTTCGATAGGGAATGGATCAAATTTTGGAACATTTTGTTTTGTGAATCCAAAGGAAGAGAGGTAGGAGAAATCATCGATTCGAAGTGAACTTCGATAATTTCCCGACTATCCTATTGTTTGTCTTGAATTTAGGAAAGTCCCAATGTTTATTTGATATTTCGATCTTGCCGATTTCAATTAATTAGGGCTTATATTTGTATGATAAAATCAAACAAATAGCACTAGAAGATGTGAGGGTTTATTGTCGTATCGGACGACTACCTCGGAATCCTAAGACCGGTTAGGGCTTAATTTGCAATGCAAATGCCTAACGAAGAGTTGAGGATTTATGTTGCACTAGGCGAAGCTACCTCGAAGTCCTATGGCTTGGTTGTTTTAATTCTAGGAAAGTTTCTTTGAAGTAGACTCGGGTTTTCTTGATGACGATGGTCGTCTTGCCCACCATGCTCAGAGCTCCTTGTTGTTGCGAGAGGTTTAGTTTTAGAAATCATAAATCGGGAGTTGAGAAAAGTGTTTTGGTTTAGAGAAAATCTTAATTTCCGGGTGTTTTTTATGTTTTATTTAAAACAAATCTTAAAGTTGATTATAACGACACCGGTTAAGATCCCGCGGTTCCATCCTTCGGCATCATTATTTTTATCGGATTCACTTAGTCCGGATGAATTTGCTAAACTCAGTTGAATGAGTTCCACACTTTCATTTAGGCAGTGGGAAATCCCGTTAGCAACACGTAGGTTACATCATCGAGGTATTCCCGATCATCCAACGGGACGTTTTAGTTTAGTTGCAATTGTAGTTTTGTGTTACGTTTGTGATTAAATTTTGAGTTGTTTTATATTTTGAAATGTTGTGGCGGTGAATTTTATCTTGCAATGACTTTTAACTTAGTTTTGGTTTCGGTTTTAGGGTCTATCCTAAAGGTGTGGGTTTTCATGCAACGAGTTGTTTATCATGCAAGAAAAATAAATGCATTTGCAATAAAGTAAATTGCAAGAAAGTAAATTGCAATAAAATAAAATAAAAGCGTACACGGAGGGTCTTCCCGTCATCCTAGACTGCACTTAAAACACAATTAGCATATTTAAGCGAGTTCTTAGGTAAAGGTAAGGGAAAGGTTATGGTTTTCTACCAAATTCCTAATCCTATAGCTAGTCATTTCCTATGACGTCTAGGTTCTTTGTGTTTTTGTTTGAAGACGATTTTCTTCGTCGAAGAACAATTAAATCCGATTGTTCTTATAAATATCCTATCATATTGAGGAAGTGCTTAAGAAGAATCTTAAACATCTTTTCGATATTTACGGGATTATTTTAAGTCCAAATAAATTTAATTATGTAAATGAATCAATCGTCCAGAGGTTTTGAAGTTTTATTAATTTGCTCGATTGAACTAGGACATTTGAATATCTTATGAGTGAAGTAACACTTCATTTAATGTTTCATTTAGGAGTTATAATAATCAAAGCTTTCGAGGGTAAATTAGTATTCAAATGATTTGGTTTAAGTTAAAAAGTTTAAATTTGGAATAGTGTTGAAGTTGCTTTATATTTAATTTCTTTTATGTCTTAGGTGATGTTATATTTAATTCAATTTAATTTATTTGAGTTTTAATTTAATTTAATTTAATTTAATTGTTTAATTTAATTTAATTTAATTTTAATTATTTAATTTAATTTAATTTAATTGTTTAATTTAATTTAATTTAATTTAAATTCAATTTAATTTAATTTAATTTAATTTAATTAATTTAATTTAATTTTAATTTAATTTAATTTAATTTAATTTGTTTTAATTTGATTTAATTCAATTATTTAATTTAATTTTAATTTAATTTTTAATTAAGTTTTATCTTTAATTTTAATTGAAATTTTTGAAAGAGTTTAATAATTTAATTTTAGTTTAATGATTAAGTCTTTTAATATTTTGAATTTGAGTTATCATTTTAATTAAAAATTGAGTATTAATGATATAATTATTTTAGGGATTTTTAAATTAAAGAATAAATCTCTTCCTAATAAATATCCCTTATTTTAATAATTCCGATTTTATTATTCTTCCAAATTTAATCTATTATTTAATTAAAGTTTAATCATTTTTTTAAAAAATGTTTAATGAGTTTCTACCCTTTAATTATTTAAATTTCAATCATCCAAACCAGATTAAGATCAAATATTTTACTTGTTGATTTTTTTTAAACCTAAAGTTTTAATTAAGGGTTGAAAGTTTAATTACCATTTTACCCCTTAAGCTTAATAATTTCATAACTCACTAAATTGAATTCAAATGAACTTGAAATTTTTATGTGACTTCACTCATATGTCAATAAAGACATGAGAGGAGAAAAAGTGATTTTTCTGTATTTAATTTATTTATATAATTATTTTTAGTAGAAAATAGAGATTTTCAAGGGAAATTTGATAACATGACCAAGGGAAAGTTTCTGTCCTTAAGAAAATTAGGGGACATTCCTAATGACCAGAGGACCACTTGGACTAATTTTGGTGATTTTTGAATTATATTATTTTTATTATAATTATTTTGGGTTTTGGAGTGTTAATTAATTTAAAAATAAAATAAATGTTGAAAAATGAATTTTATATTTTTCAAAAATCTCTCTGATATCAAGGAAACCAGAGAATCAAATTTTGCAATTTTCTGATTTTTCTATGATTTATAATAATTATTTTAGTGAAAATGCTAGAAAATACATTTTTTTTTTATTTTAAAATTACCCTAGGGCTTTAAAATTCAATATCTCACTAAATAGACCTAGGAAAAATGTGGGATTTGTTCCTAAGTGATTAAAATTCAAAATGTGACATTTTGGTGAATTTTATTATTTTTGTGATTTTTATTATTTTTAATTATTAAAAATATTAAAATATTATTAAAAATTAACTTTTTTAGAAAATTGAAATTTTAATTTTCTTAGGTTCCCCTGATATCAGAGAGGCTCCAAAACCAATTTGGTGAATTTTTGAAAAGTATTTTAAAAGTTATGAATTTTTAAAGTTTAAAATGGCTAAGTGACTTAATCAACCCAATTAGTGGGGCTAACCGAGTCCAATTGACCTCAAATTTTTATGGTAGATTCCTCTGATCCTAAAGGTCAGTGGAGAATTGATTTCAAGTCAATTTGATGCCTGGTTAACTCTAATTAATTAAAGACCTATTTTGGGTGTTTAAGCCGATTAGGGTTAATGCGAGTGAATTAACTCAAGTCCTTATTTTCCTAGAGTTCTGCGGTCATAAGGAACATCACCAAATATTTCTAGAATTTATTTCACAACATGCTAATTTTTGGAATTAAAATACTCAAAACGACAACATGCATTTGAAAAATAAATAACTTTTCACGGAGATGGCCTACGACCTTGGAAAATTCGGGGAATGTTCCCAAGTTCGGAGGCTTCAAAAGCCACTATGGTCTCATGCCATGGTGAATTGTATACATGCATGGAGAATTAAATGTATGCAGAGAGTAAATAAATCATAAAAAATAAAATACTTAATGAAATTAAGTGATTTCTTTTCACATTATTCTCCTCCGTTCATCTGAGCGAGAGGGTATTTTTATTTTATTTTTGTGATTTTTCTACACAAAGATATGGATTTTTGAAGTTTAGGGAATTAAATAAATAAAAAAATACCCTAATTTTCTATTTATCCACGCGGCGCCGGCGCATCCTCGGCGGCTCCGAAAGGCCGCGCGGCGCACTCCCATTCGACGCCGCCACTTGAGTCGGCGGCCGGGCCCCGCGGTTCTCGCACCGTTTCCTGGTCCGACGCCATCCGAGCCGTTCGTCCGCGCGTGTATTGAATGGACGGCATCCGTTCATCGTCCCCAGTGTCCTCACCCGATAGCCGTCCACACTAAATCCACAATATCTCGCTCGATACTCGATGGATTTTCATGTTCTTATGCTCTCATGGATTCGTCTTGAAGAGACGAACACATCTATACGGCTAACATGCATTGGAACTAAGGCATTTGAAATAGAGAATCTTCGGAAGCTCGGGATGAAGAGTTAGCTCATACCTTGGCTCGGAGAAGTGTGGCTTCAATGCGAGAGTTGTTGCACCTTCGATTGGGTCCGGCAAGCTCCGAGATGAAGTCTCTGAGTGCAGTGAATTGTACGGATATGATTTCGACCAAGCCCGATCACAAAGCTTGGAGGGCTGGAGCAAGCTGGGTGGCTTGGAGATGGGGCTTTTGGTGGTGGACACCTTCCCTTGGTGCGGTGAAGGTGTAGAGCCAATCGATTTGGGAATTGGCTCATTGTGGAGAAGTGTCCTGGTTTTTGGGCTAAAGTTTGAGCTCGAAATTGGGCTCGATTAGAAGGAATTGAGGTGGAATTCGGTGAGGATCGGGTGCTCTATGTGTAGAGAGTGATGCGGAGTGATTTTGGCGAGTTTCCTTAAGGTTTTTGTTTCGGCCCCTCTCATGGCCGAGAGGGGTGGAGTTTAAATAGGAGAGGGTGGAAGGCCTCTCGGAGGAGTTAGGGCTTGGGATCGAGTCTGCTGCGGTGAGGAGAAGATCGGCCGTAGTGACCATTAGGCATGGGGCGGCTCGGCGAGTGAGAATTTCAATGTTGGCTCACATGTGAGCTCTCGGCCATGGTGTTTTCCGGCGGCACAGTGGCCGGCCGGCCGAGCAATGGTCACCATCTTGGTCGGGTGGGTCGGGGCTGGGGTTTAGTGTAGGCGATTGAGGTTTGACATGTGTAAAGGAGTTTGATTTAAATGGAATGGGAGAAGACTCACTTTGGCTTGGTTTGGGTCAACCCACCATTTTGGGCTTGGTGCACCCTTCCAAGCTGCGATTTTGAGTTGAGGGAATCATTTAGGTCGGCTTAGAAGGAGTGGTGAAGTCTCCATCCATGATGAGGTGGCTAAACATGGTTTAGTGTGTGACATGATTAAGGTAAAAAGGGTTAAAGGAGGTTTAAGAAAGAACCCCCTCTTCTTGCCATAAATGGACTAATGACAAGTCAAAGCCCTCATGGCTTCATGTGGCTTGAGAATGGCTTGTTCATGGCTTCATTTGGCTTGGGAAAAGGTTGATTTGTTTCATGAAAAGGGTTTTAAGAAATTTTTTGGTAATTTGATGGGAATTTGGATGAAGCTTCATTTGGGATAATTCAATGATGATTTTAGGACTTAGGTAATGGATTTAATTAAATGGATGACAAATGGAGATGTCATGTGGGCTTTAGGGTAGATTTGGGCTTTTGAATTTTGAAGGAAATGGGCTTTTAAGAAGGTTTAAGGGAAGTGGGCTTTTAAGTTTAAGGATGTGTTCATGGATGGGAATTTTTGTAGAAGTTTGGGCCAAATAGTTGTTGGTTTTGGTTTAGGGATGTTTCATGAATAACTTGAAGCAAATTTGGGGTAGTTTGGGCTTGAATTGGGTTGGATTTGGATTCTTTTGGTGAATGGGCCAATATAGGTCCAAATGGGCCAAGTTGGGCCAATGTTGGGCTAGGGTTGAAATTTATGTAGAATTATTGTTGAGAAGTGTTTATGGGAGTGTTTCAAAGAGGTTTTGACTTTGGTTGGGCTTTGATTTTTGGGGTTTGGGTTCATTTGGGTTAGGTTTGGGCTTAGGTCGAAAAAATGGGCCTTAAGGTCAAAAGTGGAATTGGATCCAAATGTCAATCAAATTGGACTTGGATTTGGTCTAAATTAGTATTAGGAATGTTGAATTGAAGTTTAGAATTGAATTGGACCAAAATTGGGGTCAATTGGATAGGTTTGGTTTGACATTGGGTTCACTTTGGATTAAAATGGGTCGAATTGGGGGTTTTGACAAAAGTAGGGTAAATTGACAAAATTGGCCCATGGTGTAGTTGGACAAAATGAAATTGGGAATATTTGGGATTTTCTGGAATTTTCTGGGAATTTTTTGAATTTTTGGATTTTTAGGCAAGAAGGGTATTTTGGGTTATTTGGAGGGTATTGGGAGGTTTTCTTGGAATTTTTGGTATTTTTGGGTATGGATGATCAATTTGAGTGATGTGGAGGTGTTTGGGATTGATTTTGGAAAATTTTAGGTAATTTGGAAATTTTGCCAAAATTTGGGTAATTCGAGGGTTTTGGGTAGGTTTAGTAGGTGTAGGGTCCGGGGGTCAAAATTGAAAATTTGGGAAATTGAAGATTGGGTGAATTTGAGTGGGGTGAAATCATTTTGGTTGAGCCATGAAGCCATTTCAAGCCCATATGAGCCATGAAAGGACTCATTTGAGGCATTCATTTATGTTGTTC
>JAKZJZ010001440.1:0-27959 GCA_022702705.1 Papilionanthe hookeriana x Papilionanthe teres | reverse complement strand
AAGCTTTAAAATTTAATATCTCACTAAATAAACCTAGGAAAAATATGGGATTTGTTCCTGTGTGATTAAAATTCAAAATGTGACATTTTGGTGAATTTTATTATTTTTGTGATTTTTTTTATTTTTTAATTATTAAAAATATTAAAATATTATTAAAAATCAACTTTTTTAGAAAATTGAAATTTTAATTTTCTTAGGTTCCCCTGATATCGAGAGAGGCTCCAAAACCAATTTGGTGAGTTTTTGAAAGATATTTTGAAAGTTATGAATTTTTAAAGTTTAAAATGGCTAAATGGCTTAATCGACCAAATTAGTAGGGCTAACCAAGTCCAATTGACCTCAAATTTTTATGGTGGGTTCCTCTGATCCTAAAGGTCAGTGGAGAATTGATTTCAAGTCAATTTGATGCCTGGTTAACTCTAATTAATTAAAGACCTATTTTGGGTGTTTAAGCCAATTAGGGTTGTTTTAAATGAACTAAGCCAAAATCTATTTTTCCTAGGGTTCTCTGGTCATAAGGAACATCACCAAATTTTCCTAGATTTATTTCACAACATGCTATTTACTGGAATTAAAATACTCAAAACAGTGACACGAACTTGAAAAATCAAGAACTCTTCATAGGGATGGCCTCGACTTTGGAAAATTCAGGGAATGTTCTCAAATTCAGAGGCTTCAAAAGCCATATGGTCTCATGCCATGGTGAATTGTATGCATGCATGGAGAATTAAAACAATGCAGAGAGTAAATAAATTATAAAAAATAAAATACTTGATGAAATTAAATGATTTCTTTTCCACATTATTCTCCTCTGTTCACTGAGCAAGAGGGTATTTTTATTTTATTTTTGTGATTTTTCTACACAAAGATATGGATTTTTAAAGTTTATGATATTTAATAAATACATTAAATACCCTATTTATCTACTTATCCACGCGGCGCCAGCGAAACATCGGCGACTCCGAAGGGGTACGTGTCGCGCTCGTGATTGGGCGCCGCCATCCGAGTCATCCGTCCCGGGCCCCGCGGTTCACGTAACATTCCACGGTCCGGCGCAATGCGAATCGTCCGCTCGATACACGCGCGATCCAACGGCTCCTGGTCATCGTCTACGGCCGGTGTGCACCGTGACCAGTCAGCCTTCTAACCACTAATTTCTCACTCGATTCTCAAGGGATTTTCGTGTTCTTATGCTCTATGGATTCGTCTTGAAGAGACGAACACATCCATACGGTAAACATGCATTTAAATTAACTCAAATTAAAATGAGAATCTCTGGAAGCTCGGGAAGAAGAGGGAGTCCATACCTTTGCTCGGAGAAGTGAAGCTTCGATGCGAGAGTTGTTACACCTTCGATTGGATCCTAGTAAGCTCCGGATGAAGTCTCCGATGCGGTGACTTGTCTAGGTTGGACTTCGACCACGGCCGATCACAAAGCTTGGAGGTCTGGAACAAGCTGGGTGGCTCTAGAGATGGGGCTTTCAGTGGGGAACTTCTCCTCTTGGTCCGGTGAAGGTGTAGGACAAATCAATTTGGGAATTGGCTCCTTGTGAAGAAGTGTCCTGGTTTTTTGGGCTAAAGTTTGAGCTCGAAATTGGGCTCGGCTAGAGGGAATCGGGGCTGGAATTCGGTGGGGATCGGGTGCTACTATGTGTGGAGAGTGATGCGGAGTGATTTTGGCGAGTTTCCTTAAGGTTTCGTTCGAGCACCTCCTTTGGCCGAGAGGGTGAGGGGTTTAAATAGGCATGGGCGGAGGCTCTCCGGGGAGTTTAATGGTTGGGATCGAGTCTGCTGCGGTGAGGAGAAGAACAGCTGCAATGGCCATTTGGAGTGAGGCGACTCGGCGAGGTGGAATTCAAAATTTGGCTCCTCCCGAGGTTTCGGGCATGGTGTTTTCCGGTGGTCGGGTGGCCGGCCGGCCGAGGTCGAGTCACCCTCGAAGCTCGGAGTGGGTCGGGGCTGGAGGCTTGTGCAGTCGATTGAGGTTTGACATGTGTAAAGGAGTTTGATTTAAATGGAATGGGAGAAGGCTCACTTTGGCTTGGTTTGGGTCGACCCACCATTTTGGGCTTGGTGCACCCTTCCAAGCTCTGATTTTAGTTTGAGGGAATCATTTAGGTCGGCTTAGAAGGAGTGGTGAAGTCTCCATCCATGATGAGGTGGCTAAACATGGTTTAGTGTGTGACATGATTAAGGTAAAAAGGGTTAAAGGAGGTTTAAGAAAGAACCCCCTCTTCTTGCCATAAATGGACTAATGACAAGTCAAAGCCCTCATGGCTTCATGTGGCTTGAGAATGGCTTGTTCATGGCTTCATTTGGCTTGGGAAAAAGGTTGACTTGTTTCATGAAAAGGGTTTTAGAAATTTTTGACATTTAGGGGTAATTTGACATGTGGTTTGATTTGGAATGGTTTAATTGATGATTTTGAAACTTAGGGGTGATTTTGATCAAATGGATGATGAGGGGAAGTGTCATGTGGGCTTTAGGATGATTTGGGCTTTTAAAATTTAATGAAGATGGGCTTTCAAGAAGGTTTAAGGGAAGTGGGCTTTTAAGTTTAAGGATGTGTTCATGGATGGGAATTTTTGTAGAAGTTTGGGCCAAATAGTTGTTGGTTTTGGTTTAGGGATGTTTCATGGATAATTTGAAATAGATTTAAGGTGGTTTGGGTTTGAATTGGGTTGAATTTGGGTTTATTTGGTAAATGGGCCAATGTAGGTCAAGTTGGGCTAACTTGGGCCAATGTTGGGCTAGGGTTGAAATTGATCTAAAATAAATGTTGAGAAATGTTTATGGGAGTGTTTCAAAGAGGTTTTGGCTTTGGTTGGGTTTTGATTTTGAGGTTTGGGCCTATTTGGGTTAGGTTTGGGTTTAGGTCAAAATTGGGCTTTTTGATTTTAGGTTGAATTTGAGTAGGGTTTGGGCCAAAATCTTGGGCAAATCATGTTAGGGTTTTGTTTGTGGGAATGTTAAGGAAGATTTAGAAAAGATTTGGGGTTAATTGGAGTTGAATTGGGTTAGTTTGGGCTAAGTTTGGGTCAATTTGGGGGTTTTGACAAAAGTAGGGTAAATTGACAAAATTGACCCATGGTGTAGTTGGACAAAATGAAATTGGGAATATTTAGGATTTTCTGGAATTTTTTTGGGAATTTTCTGAATTTTTGGATTTTTAGGCCAAGAAGGGTATTTTGGGTATTTGGAGGGTATTGGGGGGTATTTTTGGAATCTTTGGTATTTTTGGGTATGGATGATCAATTTGAGTGATTTGGAGATGTTTGGGATTGATTTTGGAAAATTTTGGGTAATTTGGAAATTTTGCAAAAATTTAGGTAATTTCGAGGTTTTGGGTAGGTTTAATAGGTGTAGGGTCTCGGGGGTCAAAAATTGAAAATTTGGGAAATTGGAGATTGGGTGAATTTAGGTGGAAAGAAATCATTTTGGTTGAGCCATGAAACCATTTCAAGCCCATATGAGCCATGAAAGGACTCATTTGAGGCATTCGACTATGTTGTTCTAACCCTCTTAGCCCGAGGGCTTAGGGGTTAAGGACCATCCAAGTGAATCACCTACATGAGTCGGGGAGGTTAAGTTGGGTATGGGTGTGGTTTTAGGAAGTGTGTGGAAATGTAGTGTGTAAGTGTAGTGTAAGTCGGCCCCCTCACCGGACCGGGCCGCCCGAGGGTAGTCTAAGGCCGAAGAGTCTCATAGGAACTCATCCTTTAAACTTCCACATTTGATTTCAACCCTACAGGTGATTAGGGGTCTATAGTCGAATTTGTGGAGTTTGCGGGGAGTTTAGAAGTGGTTTGAATTTCTAAAAGGCGGGTCCCAATTCTAGTCCTCTAAGATAGTCGAAAAGAAAAGCCTAAGGCTAGATCCTAAGCACTAAAAAGAAGAAGGAAGACCTCATCGAAAATGAGGTCGACAAATGGACCCCCGATAGGTGTGGTGAGTGACGGAGCACACCGCGCGTATTGGTGTTGACCGAAGCGATCAACAAAACCAACACGGATGTCGAGTGACGAACTTAGGACGAAGTAGAAGAGTTCTGCTGGGGAGTGTCGAGTATATCTCCGGAACCGGAGATTCTTGAACTCTCGCCGGGAAAGGAAAAGGAGGTGAATCCCAAATCACATGATGCGGGGAATTTCGATTTAGATTTTATTTTGTTTCAATTTATGTTTTGATGTGTGAGTTTAAATTTTAGTTTGGAGTTTCAATTTAGATTGAAGTTTGTCAAAATTAATTTGAAGGATTTAATTTGAAATGAAAATTGGAATTTTGAGGTTTTAGATGTAACATCTCCAACCTCGAAAGAAAATTGAATTGATTAGATTGAATCGTTGCAATGAGAAGATATCTCAGAGTAATGCGGTGTTGGATGTAAAATCCTTAACCTCAAGAGTTTGATTTTGATGTATTTCATCGCAATAGGAAAGAATCCTAAAGCAATGCGATCTCGGATGTAAATTCCTTAACCCGGGAATTCGATTTGATGTATTTCGGTGCAATAGGAAAGAATCCTAAAGCAGTGCAGTCTTGGATGTAAAATCCTTGACCCAAAAGTTTGAATTTGATGTATTTCAGTGCAATAAGAAAAGGATTCTAAAGCAGTGCAGTCTTGGATGTAAAATCCTCGACCCAAAAGAGTTTGATTTGATGTACTTCGGTCTGATAGGAAAAGAATCCTAAAGCGGTGCGATCTTGGATGTAAAATCCTCGACCCAAAAGGTTTGAATTTGATGTATTTCGGTGCGATAGGAAAAGAATCCTAAAGCGGTGCGGTCTTGGATGTAAAATCCTCGACCCAAAAGGTTTGAATTTGATGTATTTCGGTGCGATAGGAAAAGAATCCTAAAGCGGTGCGGTCTTGGATGTAAAATCCTCGACCCAAAAGAGTTTGATTTTGATGTATTTCGGTGCGATAGGAAAAGGATCCTAAAGCGGTGCGGTCTTGGATGTAAAATCCTCGACCCGAAAAGAGTTTGATTTTGATGTATTTCGGTGCGATAGGGAAAGAATCCTAAAGCGGTGCGATCTTGGATGTAAAATCCTCGACCCAAAAGAGTTTGATTTGATGTACTTCGGTGCAATAGGAAAAGAATCCTAAAGCGGTGCGGTCTTGGATGTAAAATCCTCGACCCGAAAGAGTTTGATTTGATGTATTTCGGTGCGATAGGAAAAGAATCCTAAAGCGGTGCGGTCTTGGATGTAAAATCCTCGACCCAAAAGAGTTTGATTTGATGTATTTCGAGTGCGATAGGAAAAGAATCCTAAAACGGTGCGATCTTGGATGTAAAATCCTCGACCCAAAAGTTTGAATTTTGATGTATTTCAGTGCGATAGGAAAAGAATCCTAAAGCGGTGCGGTCTTGGATGTAAAATCCTCGACCCAAAAGAGTTTGATTTGATGTATTTCGAGTGCGATAGGAAAAGAATCCTAAAGCGGTGCAGTCTTGGATGTAAAATCCTCGACCCAAAAGTTTGAATTTTGATGTATTTCGGTGCAATAGGAAAAGAATCCTAAAGCGATGCGGTCTTGGATGTAAAATCCTCGACCCAAAAGGTTTGAATTTGATGTGTTTCGGTGCGGTAGGAAAAGAATACTAAAGCGATGCGGTCTTGGATGTAAAATCCTCGACCCAAAAGGTTTGAATTTGATGTATTTCAGTGCAATAGGAAAAGAATCCTAAAGCAGTGCAGTCTTGGATGTAAAATCCTTGACCCAAAAGTTTGAATTTGATGTGATTGATATTTGATTCGAGATCTGGAAGAAATTGAATTTAAATTTGATTGAGACTTGAAGCCTGGAAAGATTGAATTCGGAAATTTGGAAATTTGGAAGGATGAGTTTGAACTCGAATGAAATTCGATTTAAGATTTGATTTGAAATTTGGAAGATCAAGTTTGAAACTTGATCGAGATTGGATTTGGAATTTGATTGAGGATTTGATTTGAAATTTGTAAGGATGGAATTTGATTTTGAAGTTTGGAAGGATGGAATTTGAGATTTGTGTTGATTTCGTTTATCTTTTAATGGTTCAAATTTTATTTTATTGTTTATTTAATGCTCGTATGAACTTGGTGTTTGTCATTTTTCGGATTTTTTTTTAGAAAGTTTTCTTTTATTCTCTTTTTTTGTTTTATTTCTTTTCTCGTTCTTTGTTCGAAGTTCATTTAACTTTAATGGCGTTTCCCGATCAATTTGCACAAAAGAGGTGAAGGCCAAAAACGTGACATGGTCACTTTCATTCCAATCATGTTGAAAATACGTCGTACAACTCGATCCGGAATATATTTCATACAATCCATGTAGACTCAAAATGGATCGTGTATGATCTTTGTTGATCCATCAAAAGAAGCATCGTCAAAAAATCCATGTACGAGATAGTGGGGTACATGGTCGATAACATCACCTTCCAAGCCATCCTTGGCAAGGATGCCGATTGGATGTACGTTGGAGGTGTGATATTTCCCATGTAACTCACGGCTCATAGGCCGGAGGTTCTCTAGCTGCGGGTGCGGTTGGAAATGGTAAGGTATTTTGTCGTCGTCCATCCTCCCGAAAGTAAGCGAGATTCGCTCCACCGGCATCTACGGTATGCAATGCTTTGCGATATACGCTCCGTTACCTTGCGGTATCATGACGGAACCCACCGGTAAAGGTATCTTCTGCGGCCCTCGGAACTCACCGGGCTCGCTTATCCGGAGGTCGGATCCGAACATGATGTTACACTCATTCAAGAAAGAGACCGTGTACGAAAGGTCGGCGAAGTCGTGGTGATCGATATGTGGGGGTATGCAATCACCTCGTTTGTAGATGTTGATAATGCAGTTATTGGGTATGCAATCGCTGGCAGGTACCCTCCATGTTATCAATCTTTTTACCATTCTCTTGATAGCCGATGGCATCGGATCTACTTGCCCATGACGGAGTATTCCGGTGGGTTTCCCTTCTGTCTTCAGACAAAGTTGTAGCAGCATCCGCATTGTATTGTGATTCTTCCTTTCCACGGCATCCATCTCCGGGGTTCCGAGTATGTGTTTTCCCTCGGGCGGCTTGCTCGGCCCATTCTTTTCGGATCCCGGATACAATCCACGATTCTGCTGTTGTTCATACTACGAGAATACGTCGGTGTGTAGCTCGAGGCCTTCCAGTATGTTGATCCTTCTTCCTTTAATTCTCTCGAAGTATTCAAAAGTTTTCTTTTCAACATTCGCATCCTCTCCGGCTCGTATTCCGGAATGATCTGCGGATGGCGAGGCCTTGTGACATATTGTGGGATATATGGTTCAATCCCTTCACGTTCCCCCGCATACCTCGGCTCCTCGGGGATGATGCACTGTCGGGACATCCCCGGGCGTTGCGCAACAAGGTCATGCAGCTCGCTTGGTGGTTCTATCCCGGTGGCGTGGTAGCCTTCTTCCTTCCGATCTTCTGGAGATTTCCCCGGTTCTTTCTGGTATTATAGGAGTCGGCCTCCTTTCTTCGGAGTTCTTGGTGAACCGGTGTCCTTGAAGTGTATGTGCTGGTATTAGCAATTGTCTCGTCGCGCTGGTCCGCAGCTAGTTTTGTTAACATCTTACGGATACAGCGATTCTTATTCCTTCGTTGCGTGGCTGTGAGAGTAGCCCTCCGAACTTCTTGAATCTCCGTGGGCGCGGCGCTGACAAGCCTGCCCTCCGTTGTAGTGACTACGGACTTCATTTTCTTATCTTCTTCGGTGTTTGCTTTTCTTTTCTTGTTGTTGGATTGGTGGCTTGGGCCACCCACTTTCATCACTTGTCCGTCCGGCAGTTCTTCTCGGCTAGCGGGACCCGGTCACTTTCCTCGTATCGTAGGCTGTCAGTGCGAAATCCGAGTCAATCTCGATTATCGCTCCATCTTTCACCCTCTTTTCATCGAGTGCAAGGCTTACGCCATTCTTAAAGTTCAAGACCAACCGCCCGTTCGACATTTCCTGCGAAAAGACAAGGAAAAGGATCGGGGGGCATACTTAAGAACAAGAACATTAAGAAAATGTTTATTAAAGATACATTTTTTATTATTCTTATATTTTAACGGGAATGAAGTAGGATAAGATCGGAAAAGGGATTTTGATTTGGAGAAGAAAACGAGGAAAACTTTATTATCATGATTTTATTTATTTTAGCACATTTTATTATTTTTGGGTTCGGACCCCGATCATAAGTAATTACTTCACCCGTGTTTCTTAGGGATGAAGAATTCATTCCTTCGAAACATCGGGTAGCGTAATATTTTTTCAAGTATCGTCCGTTGATCGGAAGCATATGTCGTTCTCCTGGCAATTCACTAGTCGGTAGGAACCTCCCGAGTATCTTTGCTTGACCATGAAACGGTCCTTCCCAAGTGGGTTCAATTTTCCTCCCATCTTGCGGTGTACGAATAGGTCTCTTGAGAACGAGAACTAAGTCACCAACTTTGAAGGTTCTTGGGCGGACTGATTTGTCATGAGCTTGAACCATCTTAGCTTGGTATAGTTCTAAATTACGTTGCGCTGCAAGTCTTTTCCCTTCCAAGCTTTCTAATTCTTCGAGTCGTAGTACGGCGTTTTTCTTCGTCGTGATCTTGTTTTACAAGCTGCAATTCGAGTGAAGGAAAGCTGAACCTCTAAAGGTAACACTTGCCTCGGACCCATACACCGGAGCGTAAGGTGTAGCTTGAGTAGGAGTTACGAAGGTTGTCCGGTAGGCCATGCAAGGCTTCTAATAATTTCTCGTGCCAATTTCTCTTATTATCGTCCGGGGTTTTCTTTAAGATTTGAACGAGAGTTTTATTAAAAGCCTCGGCGAGACCGTTTGCTCTTGGGTAGTAAATTGTCGAGTATCGCCGGTCGATTCAGTGTCTCCGACAAAATTGTTGATTTGTGTGCTTCGAATGCCGACCCATTATCCGAGATGATCTCGCGCGGCACTCCGAAACGGTGAGACAACTTGGTTCTTGAAAAGCTGCAGCACGTGGTGTGCTTTCACTTCTCTAAGTGGAGCCGCACGCCCACTTGGAAAAGTAATCTGTAGCACGCAAGAATGAAACGATGTCCTTTCGAAGATGGTGGTTCTATTGGACCCGCTATATCTCGTGCCTCAACATTCGAATGGCCACGACGCAATTGTCGGGTGTAGCACATTGGAGGTTAGTGTAGAACTACTCCGTGCACTTGGCATCGATGACGGCCTCTTGGCGATTTTCATGCCGATCGGTCATCATCGAGGGCCGGTAGTACCCCAGTCTTTTAATTTTCATCTTCATTTTTGGACCCGTCGGTGAGCGCCACGAGTCCCGAATGCACCTCTTTAACGATTTCACGGGCCTCGGACCCGCTTAAGCACCTTAGCCACATTTCGATCAAAAGACCTTCTGTACAATGTGTTGTTTATTAATGCGTAGGACGAGTTCTTTTCTTGATCCGATGAGCGCGCCGACCTATCGTCACGGTAGCTTTCTGTTTGCGGATGTGATGCATCGATGGGCGTCGCCATCTGATCTTGTGTTTTCCGTCACTCGTTTGCATGCTTGATTCTTTTCCTTCTTCCGATTTGTGTATCATGTCTATGTCAAGGCTGTGATAGGACTCGACGTCCGTGAACTCGACGTTACTTCACTTGATTCATCTTGCAAACGAGCAAATTCTTTTGCGAGACAGGCTAAAGCATCTGCTAAAGCATTCTCTTTTCTAGGAATTTTGTAGATTGTCACATTTGGAATTCGTTCCGATAATTTGTATGGCATACGGAAGTATTGTTCGAGTCTTGGCTTTAAAACTCTGTATTGTCCCAGTGACTGCGTTGAATGATTAACTGCGAATCCCCGTAGATGTTGATGCTCCGTTATTCCTATTTGAATGGTTAATTCCAATCCCGTTATGAGGGCTTCGTATTCGCTCGTTGTTTGTACACGGTTACGTCAAGTGGTAAAGGAGTATCTTAACATCCCCGCTCGGTGTTATAAAGATTCAGCCCGATTCTCGCCTTACCGAGCACTATCACTTGTGATTCTTCGGTCTTTGTGTGCTGAAGATGCTCCGTCGAAATACAATTCCCAACGTCGATCATCGAGGTCTTCTAGGCTCATTATTTGTTCATCGGCAAATCGTCATTGAGAGGAGATTCGGCCGGCAAAGGATGTCGCTGCGAGGAAGTCTGCTAAGACTTGTCCCTTTACTAGGCACGCGAGAGGCACGAAAGTTATATCGAATTGCAATAATATCATTGACCATCCGGCAAGTCTGCCGGAAAGTGTTGGACGAGTCATCGAGTATTGCAATGGATTAAACTTCGAGATTAGGTTGATCTTATGAGAAAGCATGTAGTGCACGAGCTTTTGAGCGGCGAAGATCGGGGCCAAACAATGCTTTTCAATTGCGGGATACCTTACTTCCGTCGGAAGTAACACATGGCTAAGTAGTAAAGAGCATTTTCTTTACCCTCATCATCGACACAGGCTAACGGGGCTCCGAGGAGTCGCCTAGAGCCGCGGTGTAAAGTATCGACGAGTCTACCCGAGGCCGGGGCTGCTAAGACGGGAGGTGTCATTAAATATTGTTTAATGTCTTCGAAGGCCTTATGCGGTATTTCTCTTCCCAAATGAATTTGGCGTCCTTTTTAACTAGTGCCGAGAAAGGCCGACACCTGCAGCCGGCATGTTTGAGATAAAGCGTCGAAGATATGCCGACTTCCCTTGAAAAAATCGTAGTTGTTTTAAGGTTTTGGGAGGCGGCATTTCTAAGATGGCTTTAATCTTCTCCGGTCGATTTCAATTCCACGATGTCGGACAACGAATCCTAAGAATTTCCGGAGGTGACGCCGAAGGCGCATTTTTAGGATTCATCTTAAGGTTAAATTGTCTTAATCGTTCGAAAACAATTCTCGAATCATACAGTGGTTTTCCTTTACTTTGCTTTTGATGACGACATCGTCCACGTAGCACTCGACTTGATTGTGGATGAGATCATCAAAAATTCTTGTCATTGCTCTTTGGTAAGTTGCTCACTGCGTTCTTGGTCCGAATGGCATCACTGTGTAGCAAAATACTCCGATCGAGCGTTACGATGTCGTAAGCTTTTCATCTTACGGAGCCATTTTTATCCGGTTGTATCCTGAAGATCCATCCATGAATGAGAATATTTCATGTGTCGAAGCAATATCGATCATCATGATTCCGGAATTGCGTAGGGGAATTCATCTTTTGGACATGCCTTGTTTTAAATCTACGAAGTCCACACAAATTACGATCCGACGCATTCTTCTTCATTGGCTGCATTATGCTAACCAATGTCGGGTATTGTTCTTCACGGACAAATTTAGCGTCTATTAGCTTTTTAACTTCGGTATGACTTGTTGTTCGATTTCCCGTACGCATTCTTCCAGGACCTTGTCCGGCCCAGGAACAAGTAGGATCCACTCCTAGCTTATGGACTCGCAACCTGCTAGGGCTAATCTCGGCATTTCATCGTAGCTCCAAGCAAAACAGATCTTTAAATTCCATTAATAACTTGATTATTTCTTCGGAGTCTTCTTTATTGAGTAAGGAGCTAACAAAGGTAGGTCTAGGCTCTTTGTTAGTACCTAAGTTAACTTCCGTTAACTCATCTATTGTGGATTTAATTTCTTCTTCGAATTACGGTGGAGCGTCTCCAATTTGTAAATCTTCGAGTTCGTACCGTAGTTTCCATGCGGTTTTCATTGGACTTGCAAGTGACAAGCAAGCAAAATTCGGCATCGTCAACGTGACCCTACTGTGCCGAATCCGAGTCCATACTTTGAATTGGGAGGACGGCCGGAGTTGTTCCATAACTTTTCAAAATGTTGTGATTGGCCTTTTGTCCATTGTCGAGGTAAGAAACCACGTTGAATTAAATTTTGAACACAGGGAGAGTACCACTCAAAAGGTAATTCCATTAATTCGATGAAGTGACATCTTCGAATTGTACATTATTTTCGGCTTTGGAGGAAGAAGCACCACTCGTAGAATTTGATGACTTGCACCGTCACTACGTACCTCTTTGACCTCCATACCCTTGATCTTATTAGAATGGATCGGAGTTAGGGTCATAGTATGTACGTAGTGGTTAATCTTCTCGTACATTGATTTGTATTCTTCGTTCTTTTCATCTTCGAGGGAGATCTTGTATTGCGGCTTCTTTCGACTTATTGTTCGTTGCTTCTTGCTTGATTTCTTTTTCCTCTTCGGAACTATCTTCCCAATCAACATTGATGGCTGGTTTCTTCGTAAATCGTCCTAGTGTCTCTACCACGGCCTCGTCCCGCGCCTCGACCTCGGATGCGAGTTGTGGAGAAACCTTCACCATCTCGCCGGAAGGGAGTGGTGAGTGACTGTTGGACTAGTAATCTTCGGATTCTTCGTTGTCTCGAACTTTCTTTGCTTCATTTGCTATGGTATCTCTGGAGAAGATTGTTTTCTTTGGCGGTGCATAATAAGTCGCATCTTCATGGATTCCAATTTCATGTACGGAGAATGGTTGCAAGTCACCTTTGATGCACTTGTTCCCCTCATCGTAGTACTTGATGACTTGGTGTGGAGATGATGGTACCATCCTCGTTTTCATGTATCCATGGTCGGCCCGGGAGAGCGTTGAACGACGTTTACTGAATCGATTATATGAAATTTTGCGGTTGTCTTTGCTAAATCACCGGTCTTCATCGATAGCGTTATTGACCCGAGGGCTCTTTCTCCTTTACGGTTGAATCCTCTTAATAACATTTTGTCGGCCTCGAGCTCGCGAGCATCAATTTCCAAGTATGCTAGTGTTCGAAGACTCATTATATTGATTGATGCTCCTGGATCCACCAAAACTGCGAGAGCGTAAACTTCCCAATTGTAATCGAAATGTACAACGGTCGGTTGTGATCTCGCATGCCCCAGTAGTAGGTCATTGTCGGTGAAGGTAACACCTCGGCTTGTTCCTTTAACGAGCAAACCTCATCTAAGGAATCTCCGGCCATTTGTGCTAAGCAAATTTCCGGATCAAGTAAGGCCTTGATCGAGCTTCTCTCATCTCCTTTGATAAGATGAGAGCATCGTAAATGCTCGGTTTGGCGGTAGTTTCTAAGATGGGCTAGCTCGTTGTAGTCCACTTTGTTTCCATGCGTCTCGGCTTCTTCTCGAATGGGTATTTCTTACTCGGGGTTGGTTCTTCTTGAACAACCACACGCTTTCCTTTGTCTTTTGGATCCATTCTCGGAGGTAGAACTCTTCCACTTCTCAAGTTGACTTCGTAATTTCTTCGAATCTAGTGTTGAGTTTGCCGGTGTTTCCTCTCTGAATCGGGATGACTGGCTCTCACGGATTATCTTCAAAATCTGAAGGCTCAACTTTCTATCGTAAGCTGGAGCTCCTCGAAACTCGCGAGATAGATCCGTTGCTTGTTGAACTCTCGTAGGCCTCCTTGATGGATGCCTTCTTCGTCATTGTGATCGTCGAGATCATGTATGATTTGAGAATTGTTGTTGGTATCGAAATCGACGCCCGGATTGTCGCTAGTTACGTAATCGTTGGAAACGATCAAAACGTAGCCAACGCCATCACCCTTATCATTATATGATCCCACCAAAGTGAGCAGATAATCATACAAAATCAGAGGTTCGAGGGATTTCTCCCCCGAATCGGAAACAACTATCCTAGGATAAGCAGCCCCTAGTCTAGCCTTAGGAGTCTCAGTCCCCTCTTCTTCGTCAATTTTCTTCTTCTCTTCGATTTTCTCCATGTCGAGGTGGTTCTTCATCGCGAGTGATGTGCCGGCTTAACAGGTCTCGAACTCTGAATTGAAGCTCGCACCGAAGCGGTTTGGATGTTGTCTAAAATCTTCTTCGAAGATCTCGTCCAGGCGGTAGTCCATCCATCGTCAGTTGCATAGGGATCTATCGGGATGACGGGATCGGTTGAGATAACATTGACGGAACCTCCTTTCTGGGGTTCCTTCATGTACTCCTTCGGGATTGTTATATTTCCTTTCCGAAGGTTGTCGTTGAGCCAACTCTTGAAGGTAATGCAGTCTCTCTATCTTGTGCCCAAGCATCCGATGGTAGGGGCAAAAGTTGGGATCACCTTTCCCGTTGACTTCCTCGGTCTTTCGGGCTCTGGCGAGCTCGGAAATGCGGAGTTTTCATTAAGCTACGGAACATCTTCGGCATCGCTTCATTTTTGAACGGATATTCTCTGCTCGAAGCTCCCTCAATGTACGTTGCGTGACGAGACGGTTGTTCAATCTGCGGAGACGATCGATCACTGGACCGGGGTTCTTGGTAATTTTGTTGTGGTTGCTTGCGGCCGTTAACTGGTGGTATTTGCATCGGTTGTTTGCCTTTGTCAACTGTCTGCAACGACCCCGCATTTCTTTTCGAAAGTCTTCACTGGCTCCGCCTTGTCCGTCTTGTCGGCAAAACTTAATTGCTTCGCCTCTTCTTGCAAGCTTCCGGCCTTGCTTAACAACTTCTCAAAAGTCTTAATAGTGAATCCTCGAGGAGAAGTGCTTATCGGGCCGTGAATGCTTTTAAGCAAGATGCCGATCTGCATGTTGTTCTTGCGGTTGAGGTTCCCACTTCATGCTTAAGTTTCTCCATCGAAGTATGTAATCCACCAAAGTTTCATTCGGCCTTTGTTTCTCTACCACTAAATCACCTATAGTGATGTGGTGCTTGAGCTCCGACGAATCGGCTTAATGAAGAGGCTCTCTAACTGCGAGAATGTCTTCACCGAAGCCGCTTGGGTAATTCCGCATACTCGGTCGAAGGCGATTCTGACCGAGACCGCTAACGAACCGTTCGGAAGAGTAGCGCATCACTCCCGCCGGCATTGCAACAATCGCGGCACGTAAGTGTGCAACATGCTCGTCTGGGGTTCCCTGGTCCGTCGAAGGTCTTAAACCGAGGTGGTACGAAGCCTTTCGGGTATGTGGACAGCGTCGAATTCTTCAGGTAAGGTCTACCCGTCCGAATGGATGTTCCGCTCTTCGATTGTGCTAATGCTTCTCGCACCTGCTGCTCTACCAAGCTTTTGATATCCTTTTCAGGGATCATACTTTGTGCTGTATCCTTTTTCAGCTGGTCATCCCCATTGACGGATGTAATCTCCTTTCCTCCGTCTACGATGTGAATGACTTCTGGGGGTGTCTCTCTCATGTGGTTGTACTTGACTGCGGAGGTGGCCGGCAGCATGCGCCATCTCTTCCATCCTCTTCGCCATTTGAGCGATCGTGTCGTCCTTTTCTGAAGGCGTCTCTTCATCGGTTACGGCTCCTCTCTTTCGCAATACAGGGAGCACCTTGAGAAGCCGATGAAGCTCGTGTCTCAACCATGTTGATTTCTGCATATTCATTGTCCATGAATTCCGATGAGTCGATCTCATCTCCGAACTTTTCTTCTCTTTCTTTTGCCAACCGTCGGATGTCGGTTCTCAGCTTTTCCATGGCATCTTCTAGCGGAGCTTTCGTGTATCTTTGTGGTTGTCATGCGATGGTTGCCGGGTCCTTTTTCACGAGTCCCCTTCATCGCGGTAGCACTTTCTTCAGCATTCCGACCCTCTGGCGAGACTTTCTCTCTGTGGCTGTCTGTTTCGATCTCGACCGCCCCGTAGTGGGACGCCACACCATCCTTGCGCGGCGAAGGTGCTAGGACCGGATGGTCTATCCGCCAAATGCCGGAAGGTGGTATCCTCCCTAATCCGTAACCCCGATACTACGACGGGCGGGCTAGCCTTCATTCTCTTGCTTGGCTTTTCTATCATGATGGCGGGCTCTATTCTGGTGCCCAAGACGGGATTTGACCGGCACCCGCCACTATCCTTCGTAGAATTTCCGACACGGGGCAGTTTTCCTTCTTTGCTAGCTTTTCTACCAAAGTTTGCAGTCGAGCAAACGACGTAGTTCTGGTTCTTTTCTTGCGGCTATCGTTGTAGTATGCGAGTCGGTGGTAATGTGGCAACGAATCTTTCGAACATTCTCCTCGTCCTCGCGGCGGAGAGGGGATGGAACTCGCTTCCTCCCAAAAGTGGTATGTAGTCGCGGCGAGTGGTGTATATTCCGGTAGACGGTGTATATTCGGCAGTCTGCGAATTTCCTCCAGGAAGGCAATCTCGGCGGCTCTGGCTTCTCGGCGACCCTTCATTTCTATTTCTTCTTGGGTCTTTGTCGGCGACGGAATCTTCGAACCGGACCCGATTTCGAAGACGAAGGTCTTACGGGAAGATCCGTACCCTCCACGGTAACGGGTTTATCATAGTTCTGGATTCCTTTCCCCTTTGATTTGGCGAGAGTCGGGGTAGGTGCGAAACAACTAGACCAGTGGGGGTAGTGAGAACGGTCCTCTGGCGGACGGCGAGTACTCCTCCTAGTCGGGACCCTTTGCGGGGGAGGAAACTCTTGGGTCGACCTAAGGTTGAACTCGAGCGGTGGTTCTCGGCCAGATACCTTGTTCGTCGCTGCAAAGAGGGAGACGTCGGTGACCTCGACGTTCGTGTTTTCGAATCCTCGTCCAAATCGGATGATCCCATTGTCAGGCGACTCATCCTTATAGACAGCGAAGTCCAGTCCGTTGGTGAAGGAGAAAATCGGTTTCGGGGCTTCCATTTACGCAAGGTAGATTCTGGTTGTCGGTCCCAAGTTATGCTTCTTTTCTTTTAGGACGAAAAGAAAGGAATTGAAAAAAGTCTGAACTTATTCTTTGTTCGTGTATTTATAAAAAAGAATCATTTGTTAAAAGAATCACTTATTAGAGGGTTTGTTTATTTAGAACGGAATGTTCAAAGGTGTCAGAGAATGTAAGGAATCCGATTCGGAGTTGGAAAGGAAAAGAGAGTCTTAAACAAGACTTCCCGACTTGAAGGATCACACCCAAACTAACACCTATCGGAGGTCCACCCCACCTCAGTAAATGAGGTAAAAGGATCTCGGAACCTCTCTGTTTAGGGGTGTCTAAACGGTGAGCTCCTAAATCCGAGAGAATGTTGGCTATACTTGTTCAAGATAGAAATGAACATAGTATTCCAACGGAAAGAAGGAGTAGTTTGATCCATTAGGGACATGGATACACTACCGATTTTCGAGAGCGTGAGTATTTCGATTATAATGGAGAGAGTGAATTGTCCTCAAGTGAGTCGCCTGTGAGGTTATCAGCATATTTTTAGGTTGTGTGTTTTATTTTGAAAAGTGGTCGCCAACTGATGTTGTGTCGGATACTTTTAATTTAAGTTTAAATAAATAAATTGAAAAAGTAGTGTTTGATTTTGAAAATAATTTTAAGTTTGAAAAATTTTAAGATATGAAATCAAGCGATCTCACATCCCAAATAGTTTATATAAACGAATCCACCACAAACCGTGTCTATCCCAAGGATGTATTAACACCGTCATGTAGGCTCGATTAAATAAACTAGAAGATTTGCGACATCCGTTCGATCCAGAACCACTAGCATTAAGTTCCCTTACAGAATGAATTGCTGTGCTTATATTGCTCCGGGCAAGCCCTCAGTTACATCTTAGTGACGGGAATCACCTAAGAAAACCCGATAATAATCAATAACTCGCTTTCAAGAATTTCAAAGTTTAAGGTTTTCAAAGATTGAACTTTGAATTTCAATATGAATGGATCGAATTGAACAGTTTTGCCTAGAGCTAAATGATAAAGTGAATTAACCGATTCGAGTGCGTTCGACTATCCTATCATTATGGCTTGAGCTTTAAAATTCCTATACTGTATGTACACATAGTTAGATTGCATGTTAAGTGTGATCGTGGTATATGTCGTATGATGATGACTCAGCTGTGAATTCGAAGATCTAGGGTTTGCTGTCGAATCTCGACACCCCAAACGCCTGCAGACCGGAGCAGTGCGCGAAGGAGGTAAGGTGGCGAAATGCGCGAAGCGAGAGTGGAGGAGTTTGCGGCGCTAGGCTGGCTTGAGTCTATGGGGGTTATTTATTTAGAAAGTTTTGCTGATAGTAGTTCAAGTTTACCGACGACGATGTGCCGTGTCGCCCACCATGCTCCAAGTGTGCTGTCGTGTGCTGCAGGTTTAGTGTTTAGAAATCTATAAATCGTAGATGATGTAGTAAAGTGTTTTCGTTTAGATGATATAATCTTAATTTTCAAGTGTCATTTGCGCCTTACATTGCAAACAAATCTTAAAGTTGATTATAATTTTGACATCCTACATGAAGATCCCACGTGCTCGCAATCCTTCCGCATCATTACTTTTCATCTGGATTCACTTAGTCCGGTATGAATTTGTTTAGATCTCAACTGAATGAGTTCCACACTTTCATTTACGACCGTGGAAATCCCGCTAGCAACACGTAGGTTACATCATCCGAGGTATTCCCGCATCATCCAACGGACGTTTTAATTTAGTTGTAATTGTAGTTTTGTGTTCTCGTTTGCGATTAAATTTTGAGTTGTTTTATATTTTGAAATGTTGTGGCGGTGAATTTTATCTTGCAATGACTTTTAACTTAATTTGGTTTCGATTTTAGGGACTATCCTAAAGGTGTGGGTTTTCATGCAACTCGTTGTTTTATCATGCAAGAAAAATAAAGTACATTTGCAAGAAAGTAAATTGCGGTGAAAGTAAATTGCAAGAGAGCAAATTGCAATAAAAATAAAAGCGTACCCGGAGGGTCTTCCCGTCATCCCAAGCTGCACTTAAAACACAATTAGAATATTTAAGCAAGTTCTAGGTAAAGCTAAGGGAAGGGTTATGGTTTTCTACCAAATTCCTAATCCTATGCGCTAGTCAACTCCTATGACGTCTAGGTTCTTTCGTGTTTTTGTTTGAGGACGATTTTCTTCATCAAAGGACAATTAAGTCCAATTGTTCTTATAAATATCCTATCATATCGAGGAAGTGCTTAAGAAGAATCTTAAACATCTTTTCAATATTTTCGGGATTGTTTTAAGTCCGAAATGAATTTAATTATATAAATGAATCGATCGTCCGAGGTTTTCGAGTCTTGTTAACTTGCTCGGTGAACTAGGACATTTGAATATCCTATGAGTGAGGTAACACTTCATTTGATGTTCCATTTAGGAGTTATAATAATCAAAGCTTTCAAGGGTAAATTAGTATTCAAATGATTTGATTTAAGTTAAAGGGTTTAAATTTGGAATAGTGTTCAAGTTGCTTTACATTTATTTTGAATTCTTTATGTCTTAGGTGATGTTATATTTAATTCAACTTAATTTAATTGAGTTTTAATTTAGTTTAACATAGTTCAATTTAATTTGATTTGGTGTTTAATTAATTTGATTTGATTTAATTTAATTTAATTATTTAATTTAATTTAATTTAATTGTTTAATTTAATTTAATTTAATTATTTAATTTAATTTAATTTAATTGTTTAATTTAATTTAATTATTTAATTTAATTATTAAATTTAATTTAATTTAATTTAATTTTAATTTAGTTTAATTTAATTTAATTTGTTTTAATTTAATTTAATTTAATTATTAAATTTAATTTAATTTTAATTTAATTTATCTTTAATTTACTTTATTTTTAATTTTAATTGAAATTTCAAAAGAGTTTAATAATTTAATTAAGTCTTTTAATATTTTAAATTTGAGTTATCATTTTAATTAAAAATTGAGTATTAATGATATAATTAGTTTAGGGATTTTTAAATTAAAGAATAAATCTCTTCCTAATAAATATCCCTTATTTTAATAATTCTAATTTATTATTCCTCAAAATTTAATCTATTATTTAATTAAAGTTTAATCATTTTAAAATTATTTAATGGGTTTCTACCCTTTAATTATTTAAATTTCAATCATCCAAATCAGATTAAGATCAAATGTTTTACTTGTTGATTTTTTATTAAACCTAAAGTTTTAATTAAGGGTTGAAAGTTTAATTACCATTTTACCCTTTAAGCTTAATAATTTCATAACTCACTAAATTGAACCCAAATGAACTTGAAATTTTTATGTGACTTCACTCACATGTCAATAAAGACATGAGAGGAGAAAATGTGATTTTTCTGTATTTAATTTATTTATATAATTATTTTTGATGGAAAATAGAGATTTTCAAGGAAAATTTGAAAACATGACCAAAGGAAAGTTTCTGTCCTTAAGAAAATTAGGGGACATTCCTAATGACCAGAGAAGCACTTGGACACATTTTGGTGATTTTTTGAATTATATTATTTTTATTATAATTATTTTAAGTTTTGGAGTGTTAATTAATTTAAAAATAAAATAAATGTTGAAAAATGGATTTTATATTTTTCAAAAATCTCTCTGATATCAAGGAAATCAGAGAATCAAATTTTGTAATTTTCTGATTTTTCTATGATTTATTATAATTATTTTGGTGAAAATACATTTTTTTAATTTTAAAATTACCTTAAAGCTTTAAAATTTAATATCTCACTAAATAAACCTAGGAAAAATATGGGATTTGTTTCTGTGTGATTAAAATTCAAAATGTGACATTTTGGTGAATTTTATTATTTTTGTGATTTTTATTATTTTTTAATTATTAAAAATATTAAAATATTATTAAAAATCAACTTTTTTAGAAAATTGAAATTTTAATTTTCTTAGGTTCCCCCGATATCAGAGAGGCTCCAAAACCAATTTGGTGAGTTTTTGAAAGATATTTTGAAAGTTATGAATTTTTAAAGTTTAAAATGGCTAAATGGCTTAATCAACCCAATTAGTAGGGCTAACCAAGTCCAATTGACCTCAAATTTTTATGGTGGGTTCCTCTGATCCTAAAGGTCAGTGGAGAATTGATTTCAAGTCAATTTGATGCCTGGTTATCTTTAATTAATTAAAGACCTATTTTGGGTGTTTAAGCCAATTAGGGTTGTTTTAAATGAACTAAGCCAAAATCTATTTTTCCTAGGGTTCTCTGGTCATAAGGAACATCACCAAATTTTCCTAGAATTTATTTCACAACATGCTATTTACTGGAATTAAAATACTCAAAACAGTGACATGAACTTGAAAAATCAAGAACTCTTCATAGGGATGGCCTCTGACTTTGGAAAATTCAGGGAATGTTTTCAAATTCAGAGGCTTCAAAAGCCCTATGGTCTCATGCCATGGTGAATTGTATGCATGCATGGAGAATTAAAACAATGCAGAGAGTAAATAAATTATAAAAAATAAAATACTTGATGAAATTAAATGATTTCTTTTCCACATTATTCTCCTCCGTTCACTGAGCAAGAGGGTATTTTTATTTTATTTTTGTGATTTTTCTACACAAAGATATGGATTTTTAAAGTTTCGATATTTAATAAATACATTAAATACCCTATTTATCTACTTATCCACGCGGCGCCAGCGAAACATCGGCAGCTCCGAAGGGGTACGTGTCGCGCGGTGATTGGGCGCCGCCATCTGAGTCATCCGTCCCGGGCCCCGCGGTTCACGTAACATTCCACAGTCCGGCGCAATCCGAATCGTCCGCTCGATACACGCGCGATCCAATCGCTCTCCTGGTCATCGTCTACGGCGGGTGTGCACCCGTGACCGTCGACCTTCTAACCCTAATTTCTCACTCGATTCTCAATGGATTTTCGTGTTCTTATGCTCCATGGATTCGTCTTGAAGAGACGAACACATCCATACGGTAAACATGCATTTAAATTGACTCAAATTAAAATGAGAATCTCTGGAAGCTCGGGAAGAAGAGGGAGTCCATACCTTTGCTCAGAGAAGTGAAGCTTCGATCTGAGAGTTGTTACACCTTCGATTGGATCCTAGTAAGCTCCAGATGAAGTCTCCGATGCGAGTGACTTGTCTAGGTTGGACTTCGACCACGGCCGATCACAAAGCTTGGAGAGTCGGAACAAGCTGGGTGGCTTCAGAGATGGGGCTTTCGGTGGGGAACTTCTCCTCTTGGTCCAGTGAAGGTGTAGGACCAATCAATTTGGGAATTGGCTCAGCTGTGAAGAAGTGTCCTGGTTTTTGGGCTAAAGTTTGAGCTCGAAATTGGGCTCGGCTAGAGGGAATCGGGGCTGGAATTCGGTGGGGATCGGGTGCTCTATGTGTGGAGAGTGATCCGGAGTGATTTTGGCGAGTTTCCTTAAGGTTTCGTTCGGCACCTCCTTTGGCCGAGAGGGTGAGGGGTTTAAATAGGCATGGCTGGAGGCTCTCCGGGGAGTTTAATGGTTGGGATCGAGCTGCTTCGGTGAGGAGAAGAACAGCTGCAATGGCCATTTGGAGTGAGGCGGCTCAGCAAGGTGGAATTCCAAAATTTGGCTCCTCCCGAGGTTTCGGGCATGGTGTTTTCCGGCGGCGGGTGGCCGGCCGGCGAGTCGAGTCACCCTCGAAGCTCGAGTGGGTCGAGTGTGAGGCTTGTGCGATCAGTGAGGTTTGACATGTGTAAAGGAGTTTGATTTAAATGGAATGGGAGAAGGCTCACTTTGGCTTGGTTTGGGTCAACCCACCATTTTGGGCTTGGTGCACCCTTCCAAGCTGCGATTTTGAGCTGAGGGAATCATTTAGGTCGGCTTAGAAGGAGTGGTGAAGTCTCCATCCATGATGAGGTGGCTAAACATGGTTTAGTGTGTGACATGATTAAGGTAAAAAAGGGTTAAAGGAGGTTTAAGAAAGAACCCCCTCTTCTTGCCATAAATGGACTAATGACAAGTCAAAGCCCTCATGGCTTCATGTGGCTTGAGAATGGCTTGTTCATGGCTTCATTTGGCTTGGGAAAAGGTTGATTTGTTTCATGAAAAGGGTTTTAGAAATTTTTGACATTTAGGGGGTAATTTGACATGTGGCTTGATTTGGAATGGTTTAATTGATGATTTTGAAACTTAGGGGTGATTTTGATCAAATGGATGATGAGGGGAAGTGTCATGTGGGCTTTAGGATGATTTGGGCTTTTAAAATTTAATGAAGATGGGCTTTTAAGAAGGTTTAAGGGAAGTGGGCTTTTAAGTTTAAGGATGTGTTCATGGATGGGAATTTTTGTAGAAGTTTGGGCCAAATAGTTGGTGGTTTTGGTTTAGGGATGTTTCATGGATAATTTGAAATAGATTTAAGGTGGTTTGGGTTTGAATTGGGTTGAATTTGGGTTTATTTGGTAAATGGGCCAATGTAGGTCAAATTGGGCTAACTTGGGCCAATGTTGGGCTAGGGTTGAAATTGATGTAAAATAAATGTTGAGAAATGTTTATGGGAGTGTTTCAAAGAGGTTTTGGCTTTGGTTGGGTTTTGATTTTGAGGTTTGGGCCTATTTGGGTTAGGTTTGGGTTTAGGTCAAAATTGGGCTTTTTGATTTTGGGTTGAATTTGAGTGGGGTTTGGGTCAAAATCTTGGGCAAATCATGTTAGGGTTTTGTTTGTGGGAATGTTAAGGAAGATTTAGAAAAGATTTGGGGTTAATTGGATTTGAATTGGGTTAGTTTGGGCTAAGTTTGGGTCAATTTGGGGGTTTTGACAAAAGTAGGGTAAATTGACAAAATTGACCCATAGTGTAGTTGGACAAAATGAAATTGGGAATATTTAGGATTTTCTGGAATTTTTCTGGGAATTTTCTGAATTTTTGGATTTTTAGGCCAAGAAGGGTATTTTGGGTATTTGGAGGGTATTGGGGGGTATTTTTGGAATCTTTGGTATTTTTGGGTATGGATGATCAATTTGAGTGATTTGGAGATGTTTGGGATTGATTTTGGAAAATTTTGGGTAATTTGGAAATTTTGCGAAAATTTGGGTAATTTGAGGGTTTTGGGTAGGTTTAATAGAGTGTAGGGTCTCGGGGGTCAAAAATTGAAAATTTGGGAAATTGGAGATTGGGTGAATTTAGGTGGAAAGAAATCATTTTGGTTGAGCCATGAAACCATTTCGAAGCCCATATGAGCCATGAAAGGACTCATTTGAGGCATTCACTATGTTGTTCCTAACCTCTTGCCGAGGGCTTAGGGGTTAAGGACCATCCATGTGAATCACCTACATGAGTCGAGGAGGTTAAGTTGGGTATGGGTGTGGTTTTAGGAAGTGTGTGGAAATGTAGTGTGTAAGTGTAGTGTAAGTCGGCCCCTCACCGGACCGGGCCACCGGGGGTAGTCCTAAGGCCAAAGAGTCCTATAGGAACTCATCCTTTAAACTTCCACATTTGATTTCAACCCTCTAGGTGATTAGGGGTCTATAGTCGAATTTGTGGAGTTTGCAGGGAGTTTAGAAGTGGTTTGAATTTCTAAAAGGCGGGTCCCAATTCTAGTCCTCTAAGATAGTCAAAAGAAAAAGCCTAAGGCTAGATCCTAAGCACTAAAAAGAAGAAGGGAAGACCTCATCAAAAATGAGGTCAACATGGACATATTTTGAAGAGGTACCTCAAGGCAAAGCTTGAAGCCTATAAACAGAATTCCATTTCTTCAGAAAAACGTGCCCCCCATTGTGACCCCTTTCTCTTATCAACTTTCGGATCTCTCATCCTTAGAGAGAGAAATAGAGAGAGAAATTTAGGGCCACTTTTGTTTAGTTTAGTGAGTTTATTTTCAAGTTGTTGCATTTGGAGTTCATTACACTGTGGAGTCAGTAGGAATCAGAAGATCTGTAGAAGGAATATTTGAGATAAGTATTTTTCATTTGATTCAAAATATATTTATTATGTTTTGCTGTTTATATTCAATGTGTTCTGAGTAGTTAGTATACTTTATTCCTTCAATTATGAAGAGATAATCAAGATAATAAAAGATTCGATGGAGAATTGAAATTCAAAATATTTTCAAAACTTTGTGATGGCATTATTACCTGATCTTACTTTACTTTTTAAATTGGCCATTTAAATTGTTAAAACCCGTCAAGAGTTTTCGAGACCTAGAAGGAGAAAAATCTTAACTTGTAAGTGTCACATGAATCCTTGGATAGTCGAAGGCCATGTGCGGGCTATTCAAGGTGAAGTGCAAATAAATAGGAAGATAAGATTTAAAGGGCGTAGAATTGATAAGTTTTTAGAGTGACAGACTAAATTCTTATAATTTGATTTATAGATTAGGAAAGGGTCACTAGTAGGGCCGACCATAGCCACCCTTGGACATCTAGAAGTGTGAGTCTAGATTAACACATTCTACTAACAATACATCCGGACTTAATCTGTAAATTAGCCAATGTTCTTTGCGCCTGGATCAAAGGGTAAAGAATAGGAATGCTTCAATTTGGCACAATACCATAAATCAAATTCTCCAACGAATATTAAATTATCTTAAAAATCTTAGATTAATTAAAGGGAAGGAAGTTGTTTATTTTATATAGTTTTCATAAAATCATTCTCTTGTTATTGTTTTCTTTATTTGCATCTAGTAAATTAATAGTAAAATACAAAAAGATTTTTGAAATATAATATTTAGAAAATTTATTACTATAATTTTTCCCGTGGGATCGATACTGGGGTCTTTGTTTCAAAGCCCTATATTATTTGAAACGATATGTATACTTGCGTAGTACCCCTAGTGTGTAAAATATTTTCTAATTTTACAACATTTTGATTTTTATACACTAGCCACTATTTATAAATTAAGTCAAGTTTTTTGCCATCTTTTGGAAGCGAATATTACTGCATTATTGCAGGTCAGGTCAAGTTTTTGGCGCCGTTGCCAGGGAAAGAAATAGAATAGTATAAATTTTCTTAATATATATATATATATATATTATATTTCCAAATAAAAAAAATAATATATATATATATATAAATTTTTATTCCTTGTTTTATGCGAAGATTTGGTTGTGAAGGATTAATACCTTTAGATTCTGAATTAGAAAGAATAATTAGAAAAATTAAAAAGGGAAAACAAATTCAAAAATTTCAAGAAATGACTACTTTACAAAATCCAATTAAACTTAATGATCAAAATGTTTATAAACCATTAAGGGATTATGCTAACCCTACTGTGGATGAACTACATAGTAGTATTCAAATATCCACTGTAGATGCTAATTCTTTTGAACTTAAACCGTCTATTATTCAAATGGTGTAAAACAATCAATTTGGTGGAACACCAAATGAGGATCCAAATTTACACCTTGTTAGTTTTTTAGAACTTTGTGCTACCTTTAAATATAACAATGTTTCTGATGATGCTATTAGACTTAGACTCTTTCCTTTTTCTTTAAGAGATAAAGGAAAGATGTGGATAAACTCATTAGCGACTGGTTCTATTAAAACATGGGCTGAAATGGCACAAAAATTCCTTGCTAAATATTTTCCTCCTTCTAAAGCTTGCTAAATCAAGAAATGATATTACTTCGTTTAGTCAATTTGATGGGGAGACAATATATGAAACTTGGGAAAGATTTAAAGAACTATTAAGAAAATGTCCTCGTCATGCTTTTCTTAGATTGGTTAATCATTCAAACATTTTACAATGGATTAATTGCATCTTTAAAATCAATTATTGATGCTTGCTACTTGGATGTTCTTTAATGTCTAAATCATTTGAAGAAGTTTACACTTTAATTGAAGAAATGGCTAATAACAATTTTCAATGGCCTTCTGAAAGGATTAATCCTAAAAAGATGGCAAGTATTCACGATAATGAAGCCTTTTCTATTTTAGCTTCACAAGTAGCAGCAATGTCTAAAAAATTAGATAATTTTGCAATTAATATTTCACATAATAACTCTGCTAATATTGAAGATTCTCAAACTATTGAAACTTTACAAGCTATTGCAAGTAAAAATAATCCTTATTCAAATTATTATAATCCTTGGTAGAAAAATCATTCTAATTTTAACTGGAATAATTCACAACAACAATGGGGTAATAATCAATCTCATCTCACTGGAAATTGGAATAATCAAGTTAATTCAAATTATAAACCTCCTGGATTTAATAATCAATGAGAAAAAGTTATCGATAGAAGAATTAATTTTACAAATGAATAATCAATTACAAAATCAAAATACTGCTATTCGTAATATTGAAAATCAAATGGGGCAAATGGCTACTTTAATTAATAACGGACACTGTAGGAACACTTCCTAGTAATGTTGAAATTAATCCAAAGGAAACTGAAAAAGAACATGAACAAGTTAAAGGCTGTGCAACTTAGAAGTGGAAAGGAATTAAAAGAAAGAATGCAAAATGAAATTGAAAAAGAGATTGAGGTTGAAGAGATTGAAAAACCTAAAGAAACTCTCTCTCCTAATCAAGATCGGACTGTTATACCTGTTAATGTGGAAGTTGAAAAACCACCACCACCTTTTCCTCAAAGACTTAAACAGCAGAAATTAGATCATCAATTTTCTAAGTTCCTTGAAATCTTTAAGAAACTTACTATTAACATACCTTTTGTTGAAGCTTTGGAATAAATGCCAACTTATGCAAAATTTATGAAGGATATTTTAAGCAAAAAAAGAAAATTTGAAGATTTTGAAACTGTTGCATTAAGTGAAGAATGCAGTGCAATAATTCAAAAGAAATTACCTGAAAAGCTTAAGGATCCTGGAAGTTTCACTATACCCTGTGCTATTGGAGAAAAATTTTGTGGAAAAGCTTTTGTGATTTAGGAGCAAGTATTAATCTCATGCCATTTTCTATCTTTCGAAGATTGGATTTAGGAGATATTACTCCCACCACTTTAACCCTTCAGTTAGCTGATAGATCTATCACTTATCCTAAAGGAGTTATAGAGGATGTCCTTGTTAAAGTGGATAAATTTATCTTCCCTGTAGATTTCATCGTACTTGATATGGAAGAAAATAAAGAGATAACTATTATTTTAGGGAGACCTTTTCTAGCTACCGGACGAGCTATGATTGATGTGCAAAAGAGAGAACTAACCATGAGAGTTAATGATCAAGAAATTAAATTCAATGTTCTTAAATCAATGAAATACCCTGATAAAGAGAAATGTTATCGAATGGATATAATTGATTATTTAATTGAAAAACATTATCAAGAAAAATGTAAAGTCATTTCTGAAGAAAAATTTGAATTTTTAACTGATGAAAATGAAGTAGTAGAAG
>JAKZJZ010000144.1:20000-76003 GCA_022702705.1 Papilionanthe hookeriana x Papilionanthe teres | reverse complement strand
TCTTTTTGATATGCGGCTTCACAAGTGAGAAATGGTTCTTAGCGCGTCCTACGAACTTCAAGTGATCGATCGGATTCTACTCTGCCGGACGGAGACCGGCTTGACCCTAAGGTCGAAAGCTCTTTGGGCGCTGGTTTTTCGAAACCGATATCTCGCTTTCAGAATTCGCGACTAGCATTCAAAAGTGCTTATCTCAACAATAAAAGACGAAATGTCTTGAGTTTCAAATGAAATAAGTGTCTGAAAGATCTCAAAGCTTTTTATCACTGGGGAGCAAATCCTACTAGCTGAACACGGACCAAATCCTAATTTTTGAATGGTGAACTTGCTCCGATCTGCGATCCACTGGAAATTCATGTCTCTTCTAATATCTATAAAGAAGAAAGCAAACTTTCTTGTTGACGTTAGCGCAACTTCTCTTAAGGCGCTAGTTGAATGTGCGATCTTCTCTTAGGATTTTTTCTCGTAACGACGACATCCTTGAAAGTAGGGATCCTAATCGGTTTTCTCTTCTTTCTCTTAGTGGAATAGAAGGAAAATCTGAGTCCAAAGTATGGATTTGCACGAGCTAGCTATCAAATCAGTGAAAGAGGTGTTCTGTTCTTCCTGTCCTAAATAACGTCAGTCTCAGATAGCTAGAATTTGAATCAAATTCAACAAAAGCAAAGCAGATCAATCAAAGAAGTTGAAAAGCCAGTGAATTTCGATGATGTCACGAAATCCCTTTTCACTCTTGTTTTTATCCGCCTTTTCCTACTCCTCAAAAGTGAAATCGACACTTTCATTTTCCCGGGAATTTTGGTTGTCAACGAATTGACTTTCAGAAATGGGAATTGAAAGAGAACTGTTTAGTAAGGAGAAGAGTAGTTCTCTAGCCTAGAGGAGAGAATCCCTAGCCTGTAGAAGAAGACCACTCACCTTTCACTAGCGAAGCGGATATTTCGGTATCTTAAGGGTACCTTGCCTCATGGTTGATTGTTCACTCCCGCAGAAAAGAAAAGAAGGAATAGGTGGTCTAGCTCAAAGGAATAGGTATAGCTCACATCTTCAGTATAGTTAGGTCATTGAATGACTTATTGAGAAGCTAGGCCCTTTCCTCACTCTCCGGAGGGAGATGGGTGGATCCTTATTGAGATCCAAACTCAAGTTTGGTCCTTCAGCCATAGCATAGGCAATATTGAAGTCTTTGGCTTTGCTCTCCTGTCTGACAGGAGAGTGGTTGTGGTTGAAAGCCTTCTTTTTTCTTTTTGTCATCCCAAAAGGAATCGTTTGGAATTTGACTGCTCTTCTTGGGTCTTGGCTTTGAGCATAATATCTTAACACAGCGCTTTCGTTGCGCATGGCTGCTCTGTTCCGGACAACCTCGCTGTCTTTCTTTTTATAGAGCTAGCGCCTTTCCTTAGCCTTTACTATATGATCCAAATCATTAAATGATCCATTTACCACCCTTCCTTTCGTAGTAGTGAAAAATAGACTATGATGGTTCTGTTGCTTTCTATATTTATCTCGTCTGTGGTTTAGCAATCCCAAAGTTTCTTTTTGATAAGATCTAAGAAGGAAAAAATGATTTTTTCCATTTTTTTATTCTTTCCTCTCATAACATAAAAAGAAGAAAGAGACTTCTGTTGTGGAAGAATAATGGTTTGTGACGCTGAAATTGACTCTTGCTTGACACGAGAAAATCAAATTGGGAAGAACCCTTCTTTCATACTACTATTTCGATACAAAATCTCATGTTAGAAAAAAAAACAATAATGGTTTGTTCATATCGAACTCGAAGTGCCATGCTATTATTACTTATTCTTTATTTCATTCATATTCGATACAGCGAAGGCATAGTATTCTTTTTTTTTCTAAAATAAAAAAAAAAAAAACTCATTGGCGCCAAGCGTGAGGGAATGCTAGACGTTTGGTAATTTCTCCTCCGACCAGAATGAAAGATCCCATTGAAGCGGCTAATCCCATACATATTGTATGTACATCCGGTAACACAAATTGCATAGTATCATAAATGGCTATTCCTGGTATTACCCATCCACCTGGAGAATTGAGAAACAAAGAAAGATCCCTAGTATCATCTTCTATGCTGAGATATAACATGAGACCAACAATTTGATTCGAGATCTCGCTATCAACCTCTTGGCCTAAAAAAAGGAATCTTTCTCGATGAAGTCGGTTGATTAGGACAAAATTGTATCCCTGAGGAACCGTACGTGCACCTTTGGATGCATACGGTTCAAAAGAATTGTGAAAAAAAATCAATGTGTCGATTCCAATCCTCTTTCTTTTTTTTTTGAATGAGTTTTGCCCCCTTCTCCTTACCTCTATTCTATAATGTAGAAAATCAAAAAGAATTTGATGAACTTCTTGAACGAACTTCTCATTGATGTATTGTTTCATCGAAATTCAAATTACGATGTCATTTTCTTGTTCCTGAATGGGCCCTTTCAATTCTTTTAGGTTCTTGTTCGACTCCGGGGAAGATTTGCCCGAATTCCATTTGCGCATATAGGTCAAATGATTCCAGTACCACTTCTTTTTTTTCAATTGTTTCATACCTTTCCCCAAAATCTTCGATGTCTTCATCAGACTACTCCATTGGTAGGCAGTTTGATATTATCCCTATAGTCCAGTCTAATAAGAGTCTCTTATATATTAGACAAGTGGTAATCGTGTCATCATCATATATTCTACATAATCGATTCTATTATAGTCAGTTCTATTCTCTTCTATTTCATTACTAATGAATTTAAGAATTTCATGAAATTTCTCATTCAATTTCGATTTTCTTTTTCTATTCTTTCTTTCATATTTCTTCTTTCTATTACTACATTGACACTCCCATTCTATTACTTTGACTCTGACCATTTCCAATTTGGTATTCTCTCGAACGGAGCCTGGATACTTTCTTTTCTCGGTCCAAGTAAACCATCAATTCTTTGAATTGAGAATATTGATCCCCAATAGGAATTCTTGTGCTTCACGCTCCGAATTCTTCTTATTGATGGTTCAATCAAGACAATCTTGAATATAGATTTCTTGGATTGGGCGAAACAGAGAAGACTCGATCGGGGGAGATAACGGGGAAATACCATATGACCAATATGTCCGACAAGTCGCACTATACGTCAACCCAAGCTGCATCTTCCTCTCCAGGACTCCGAAAAGGTACTTTTGGAACACCAATGGGCATTAAGAGAAAGAAAAAAATGAAGTACTAGACTTTCCTTTAATATGGAAACGTCACAATGGTTTTCTTGTCTTCATCATTTTTTCTCTTTCTTTTCCATTTTTATCTATTTTTAAATTCTATATATATTCTATTATTATTAGATATTTTACTCTATTTTCTTTTCTTCTTTTTTTTTTTTAATATTTTTAATATTCTTTCTATTTAGGATCTTATATTATATATTCTTTATATAATAGATAGAATCTATAGGAGTATAAGGTTCATAGAGGAAGACAGAATGAAGAAAGAAAAATTGTCGGGATCAATCGAATCAACCAACTGTTCGAATGATTTCGAATTCGAAAAGAGTATCTATGCATTTTTTCCCTCAAAATCCTCCCATTGCGTATTGGTATTTATCGGGTATAGAATAAGATCTGTTTCTCTTTGTTCTTATAAATAGAAAGAAAGAGAATTGTTCTCTCCTCTCTCTATTTCAAATTCTTTCTATTCTATTTCATTAAAAAGAAAAGAAGGGAATAGAAAGAAAGAGTAATCCTTTCCTATACAAAATCTACCGAACAGGTGAAATACATGGTCTAGTCTTTTCCAATGCGAGAAAGTTACATAATGTCTATTTCTTTTTCATAAAGGGGTATTTACATGGGTTTGCCTTGGTATCGTGTTCATACTTGTTGTATTGAATGATCCCGGTCGATTACTTTCTGTCCATATAATGCATACAACTCTGGTTTCGGTTGGGCCGGCTCGATGGCTCTATACGAATTAGCGGTTTTTGATCCCTCTGACCCTGTTCTTGATCCAATGTGGAGACAAGGCATGTTCGTTATACCCTTCATGACTCGTTTAGGAATAACCAATTCATGGGGGGGTTGGAGTATCTCGGGAGGAACTATAACGAATCCGGGCATTTGGAGTTATGAAGGCGTGGCAGGGGCACATATTTTGTTTTCTGGCTTGTGCTTCTTGGCAGCTATCCGGCATTGGGTGTATTGGGACCTAGAAATATTCCGTGATGAACGTACGGGAAAACCTTCTTTGGATTTGCCCAAGATCTTTGGAATTCATTTATTCCTCTCGGGAATCGCTTGCTTTGGCTTTGGTGCATTTCATGTAACAGGCTTATATGGTCCTGGAATATGGGTGTCCGATCCTTATGGACTAACTGGAAAAGTACAATCTGTAAATCCAGCATGGGGTGCGGAAGGTTTTGATCCTTTTGTTCCGGGGGAATAGCTTCTCATCATATTGCAGCAGGTACATTGGGCATATTAGCGGGTCTATTCCATCTTAGTGTCCGTCCGCCTCAACGTCTATACAAAGGATTACGCATGGGTAATATTGAAGCTGTGCTTTCCAGTAGTATTGCTGCTGTTTTTTGCAGCTTTCGTTGTTGCTTGGAACTATGTGGTATGGTTCAGCAACTACCCCAATCGAATTATTTGGCCCCACTCGTTATCGGTCGGATCGGGGGTACTTCCAACAAGAAATCTATCGAAGAGTTGGGGCTGGACTAGCCGAAAATGCGAGCTTATCGGAAGCTTGGTCTAAAATTCCCGAAAAATTAGCTTTTTATGATTACATTGGTAATAATCCGGCGAAAGGAGGATTATTCGGAGCGAGCTCAATGGATAACGGAGATGGAATAGCTATTGGGTGGTTAGGGCACCCCATATTTAGAGATAAAGAAGGACACGAACTCTTTGTACGTCGTATGCCTACCTTTTTGAAACATTTCCAGTAGTTTTGGTAGATGCGAGACGGAATTGTGAGGGCTGATGTTCCTTTTAGAAGGGCAGAATCCAAGTATAGTGTTGAACAAGTAGGGGTAACTCGTTGAATTTTATGGCGGGGAGCTCAATGGAGTCATTTATAGTGATCCTGCTACTCGTGAAAAAATATGCTAGACGTGCCCGATTGGGTGAAATTTTTGAATTAGACCGGGCTACTTTGAAATCCGATGGTGTTTTTCGTAGCGAGTCCAAGGGGTTGGTTCACTTTTGGGCATGCTACGTTCGCTTTGCTCTTCTTTTTCGGACACATTTGGCACGGCGCCGGAACCTTGTTCGAGAGATGTTTTTGCCGGTATTGATCCGGATTTGGTTGCTCAAGTGGAATTTGGAGCATTCCAAAAACTTGGAGATCCAACTACAAGGAGACAGGTAGTCTGATACAAAATTACTTTGCCATCTTTTGCCTCTCTTTTTTTCTATTTTATTCTAGTATTTAAAGTATAGAAATTTAGATTTATATTAGATTTCTATTTTAGAATTTTCTATTCTTTTCTATATTCATTCTTAATTTAATCTATTATCTATTTCATATTTCATATTCAATCTTAATATATTCATTATCATTATGAATATATTAATCTAATAGATCTAAGATATTACTAGATATATATATATAGTCTATATACATACTAAGTCTATATACATACTATATAGATAGTAATAGTAAATTAGTATATAGTAAATTAGTCAATCTCAATTTAGAATTTCTTTAGTAAATGATTCAAGGTGTGGAAGCTATAATTGTAAACCACGATCGAATCTATGGAAGCATTGGTTTATACATTTCTTTTAGTTTCGACTTTAGGGATAATTTTTTTCGCTATCTTTTTTCGAGAACCACCTAAAGTTCCAACTAAAAAAACAAAATGATTTTTCATTCTTTCCATTGAGCCTCTCCTTTCGGTCGAGTGGCCTAATGGCTCCTCTCCTCCGCCTCGCACCGATCTTCTTCCGCCGCAGCTCTTGCTTCCTTCCCCGTAACTCTTCGATGCTCATTCCCGTACGAATGGACCGGGGGTCATAGTACTTGATGGCTATTTCACCGGGAGGCGGGGGCGATTGGAGTGGGATACACGTCAACTGCTGCCTGGATTGCATATCTTCCCCATGGGCTAATAGGAATGCTGGGAGCTTGGCCCGCGATTGAAAGCATTGGAAAAAAGGGATGTATTGAGTGCGGGTGGTTCGAGATCCTTACATACGGATATACGAGTAAAGGCGCTAGCTCTATAAGTCGAGATCTCCTAGATTCAACCTCGATGAATTGGTTCAATACATATATATTGAACCAATTCGGAAATGGCCTTGTTGTACCTCACTCCCGTCTTCAATGGGGTCTGCTCTTTTTTTTTTGGGGGAGTATGCCAATATGATCTTAATGAGGTGCGGGGCTTTGCATCTGACATTCGTTTTCCTCTGCGGGAGCCAGCGTCCCGGCGGTTTTGTGCGTGCAATAAACCCCTCCGGCCGAAGAAGACTAGTGGTAGGTGGTCCCGCGGAGCTTTCGGAGAAGGGTAGCCTAGTGTGTCAGCAAAGCAATGAACCGCGGCGAACCCTCAGACGACCCATCTAAGATATAGGGGGGAGATCCTCAGTAGTGGTGACCCTTTGACTCTTCCACGGACTTCTACATGTACCGAATGCTCAGACGGGAAAGTGAACTCCTGGGTCTGGAACCAGGGGGGTTGCTCCGAGAAATCCTTTCTTTCTCGTCCACTCCAGGGGGTGCGGACACACCTGCGCGGATTACAGGTGACGGTTACAAGAATGGCGGGGAAGTGAACAGTACCCGACGACATTCAGGGATGAATGTAGACCCATCGGGCAGGGATAATCATTCCAGTCCCGGGAGAGGTGGCGACACCAGTCTGAGCTGAGGGAAGCCCTATGAGTCACTGAAACGACCGCAGGAGGCGCACCCTAAGCCCAGCTTCTCGGAGCTGCTATTGCGAAAGGAAAGACCGCTGACCCTGACGACTATAAGCAAGAGGGGGGCTGGGTTGCTCGCCTTCATATAAAGGCGACCGGGCCTAGATTAGATGTTCGCCTTTTTCTTTTCTAGAATAGAAGGAGAAGGTCAAGGGAGTTTTTCTATTCTTGAAAGAATGCATGGCTTCTTATTCTTTCTATTCCGCTTCAACACAGAAGAAGATTGTGACAAAGTGCTGGAAGGAGCCTTTGAAGGCAGACTGGAGGGGGCCCCTAGTCTAGTTTGGAATGTAGGTTTCCTAAAAAGAGAAAAAGAGACCGAGGCTATGGGAGTTTGTGGAGTTGGGCGGGCTACTCCCCAGGGCCCTATTGATAGAAAGAAGAGCACATTAGTTTGACGACTGATGAGCGACTGCACTTTCACTTTAGGAAGCTTTTGAGTGCGCGATGAGGTTGAATGGTTTTGAATTCCATACAACTCAGTGTGAAACTGTCCTGCTGGTAAATAGGGACTAGGATTGACTCTAGCAGCTGAAGCGAAGGAAGGCGCTAGTTTCTTTCTTAGGGAAAAAGAGTGATAGATAGAAAGGAAAGGCAGCGAGACTGAGCCGCTGGTAAGATGGCACTGTGCAGCTGGGAATGAGTTGAAACGGCACCCTTCCTGAAAGCATTTCCTAAATGCGAGAGGTTTCACAGATGACCGGCGGAATTGCATTCATGAATTGCTACGCACCTATCTCTCGGTTTTCAAGAAGAATTCTTCTCAAGTCAGTGTATAAAAAATCTTCATATGCCTCTCCGGTTCCTAAGGCGTAACCACGCGATCTTTAGGTCATCCGGTCCGGGTTTTTTATACATGTCTGGGCAGGTATGATTTTCTTTCACCATTCACTCAGCTCAGGCAAGTTATATATTGTTAGCATCATTGGCGATAAGGAATTCTTCTCGTGTGATAGCAAAAAAGGTCATTGGGGTCAGTAAAAGCTTGAGTTCCCTTTGATGTTCTCGGCAAGAGTGCCATTATGGAGGTCTGTGGAAGTCATTCTCAGTGCTATGTGCGGCGTCCTTACAGGATTCATAAGTCTAGGCCCTGCCCTCCTATTCATTCAAAGTGGGCATAAGCATATTAGTACTCTGAGGTATACGCACTCCATGCCTACGAAATGAACAAAGCATACGACTCGTCTAAGGCAGACGAAGCACCCAAAAAGTTTGAATATTACGCTGAAATTCTTTTCTTTCATAACCTCAGTATCGCTTTGAGTCGTAACCGACAGAGAAGGAATTTATCAAGTCTTTCTAGAATCCCACCCTTCTTTCTATAGAGAAAGAGATCTTCCTACGCTTGTTGTTTGTCTTATTGCTTAGCAAGAGTTCCTAATGCACAACTATAGGCAGACATTGCACCTCACATTCTAATCGCGTTTGACTTTAGACTAATCACCGGGCCTAGCGATAGGCTTCTCAGCTGGCATTAGCGTCAGAAAGCAGTTCGGGAAGAGCTACTAAGAAATTGGAAAATGTGAGTTTTTCCCAGGGTCTTCTTCAAAAAATCTTTTCTTTGAAATGTCAATGTGTATCTACCCCTAGCATTGTTGTCTCGCACGAAAGAGCGGTTCAGCTTTCTATTGCGCACTCAAGCCAAAGCCAAGGTTATGAAAGAAGGGAAGAGCACAGCGGAAACTAGCAGAGTGAAGCTCCCAACCAGGTGCGCACTTTCTTCTTTGCGTAGCACCTTAGCCAGGCTTTCGACAGGTCCTTGTTGGTCTTTGTTGGTCGCTGGAATACCCGAAAGCGGGCTCCTTCCAGTTTTGCATTGTTCTAGAATACCAACGGCATCATATGTGCCTCGATTCTTGCTCAGGTGCATTGCCCCTACCCTAGAAACCAAAGGGAATCGACGTGACCCAGGTATATGATATGGCTACTATGTTGAGCATAGCTCCCCTATTGTCTTGACCCCGGCACCGTTGGTTGGTACTCCCCCAAAACATCTGCATGTTCTTGAGTGAAAGGGGTGTTCTTCAGCAGTGGTCTCTTTTTTCAAGTGGTATATATATAGAAGAGTACTTGCAAGTTTTCATTCTGTTTGAATCGTAGCTTTATAGAGACCGCGTTCCCGCTACGAGAAGTCATGCATCTCCTGATCTTTTACTTTCTTGAGAGTTGTGCACCTGATCCCTGTGCACTCTAGTCAATAAGTCACGGCATGATCGAATGAAGAAGAAGATAATAGGACAGGACTTCCCCAGTCAATAAAGAAGTGACGGTAGAAGAATTCGAATCGCTTTTTTACTAGGTAGCTAGGGTGACAAGGATAGATAGGGTGAATGCTCAGAGCAAGGTAAAGCAAGAGTGTGAAAGGGTGCATCCCAGCCTTAGAGAAGGGAGCCCTTTGTCAAGTGACCACAGAAGCTGAACGAGTTCCACGGAACGGAAGAGGGAAGAAGGCGGAACGGTTAGGGTTGCAGCGGATCTCTGAAAGAAGAACAGAGAAGGCACTACGTGTCGGAGCTCTAGTCCTTCCTCGAAAGCGAGCCAGCCGAGACTGCTGTTGAAGAATTTTCACCACCCGGGTAGAAGTCTTTTTCGCACATATGATTCCACACGCGCGTAAACAAGAAGCCCGGAACTGCAATCGCTGGAGTAACATAGAACAATATGAGAGCCCCAGAGCAGAAATGCGGGATGACCGGTCTTTGCACTCATAGGTTCTTTGAAAAGCGGAGTCAGAGCTATTGTCGACCGGTCTTCTTGGTAAAGAAAGCGTCGAAAGAGTGACTCTTGCGGGTCACTCCCTCCCGCTGTCTTCTTCTTTCAATGCTTTGTGTGTTCCACGGACAAGGAAATAGCCACTTCTTTATACAATTAGTGAAGAGTTCTTCAATAGTAGTCCAAGCCATAGCTATTAGTCTGATTCTCCCACCCGAGTACTGCTCTAGCCCCTTTCTTTTCTCTTATCAGACGGAAGAAAGAGATCAGAGTTGCCTGGATGTATCGTCAAGACTTCTCGAGAATAGACGAAGGGGAAAGGAAGTCAGACTGGAGGGGTGACTTTTCAAGTAATAAGGCGCTAGTCTCTTTCCACCCGATAAGACCCCTCCACGGAGAGTACTCATTGGAAAAGAGGTGCCGTAGCTGGATAGTCTCACTAGGCACTGGAGGAGCGGGGATTCTTTACTGAGCTGTCTGCTGTAGATGATCAAAATTCTGCCACTGAGTCAGTCTCTAGTACCATCCCTTTAGTAGTCTATACTCAAACTGCTTTGACTTCATCAGATGCTGAAGCTGAACCACTTTCTGTGAGAAACTTTGCCCTTTCCGCTGCTGAACTTATAAGTTCAGCAGTCTCACTCATGGTCACAGACGGGCATGCGTTTAGTGCTTCTTGCTTTGATGAGTGAGTGGCAATTATGTACCCGGAGGGTACCCTCCGCTTCTGTTGACTGAAGCCCTCACCGATCCGATGATCGAGTGCTTGAACTATTAGAAAGAATCTCTCTAGCCGTACTTCCATCTGTTCTAGTGGTTTCACTCATTCACCTTCAACGCTAGAAGTGGAAATTGAGGACTTTGACTCTTCCGATGCAATCACGTTACTTTCGCCTACGTCCATTTATTGTATCATCGAGTCCTTCTTCTTTGTCTTCAACCGGCCATAGGGACTGAGAATGAATGGGCTACTTATGACCCCTTTCCTTTCATTGCCTTCGACTTCCACCGGACTTGGCCTTCAAAGGAAGAGTCTTCTCTGCTGACCCTGACCTATAGAGAGGTAGGAAATCGAATCTGCTTCCTCCCCTAGCTACTGAGGAACCGGGATCTCGAATCAATCAATTTGGGTTGTTGTCTGAAAGAAAGCTTTGAGTGCGCGTTGCATGCTTTTGAATAGTCTATGCTCGTCAACTAGGTCAAGCAGGTGAACCCCGTTCCGCTGTCTGTGACTTTTTTTGCCTTCCAAACTGGACGTCAAATGCTATCCGTGAAAGTCAAGTTATTTTCCGCGCTAGATTGTGCTTATCGTAGTCATAGTAGGACCTCTTCTCGTTTGCTTCTCTGATTCCTGACAAAGGAGCCCTCGCCGGCTTAGTCAAATCCGGCCTAGTCGGAACTCTGATTCCTAAGACCTTACTCAGAACTACATTCTGGTTTCTTTCAGATAGGTGGAAGGCTCAAGACAGAAGGAATTTACATATATATAATATAAAGGATCTCATGTCATGGTTCTTGTTCAAGAATCGGGATAGATCCCTTTTAAAGCAGTGTCTTATATAAGAGGTGGTTCTACTCTCATATCTCCGCGTATCCTATTTCATTTCAAGTTCCCTTAGATGGTTGGGCGATAGATCTTTCTCTTGTATTTAGGACTAACGATAGTTTTTCATATTCCAGTGTCCAGCTATGAAATAGCAGTCCTAAGGCCCTCCTGTTCCATTGAGATAGCTACGGGATGAGATAGGTAAATTCTTTGCTAGGTTGGAGTTTTCCTCCATGGAAAAACCTTCTGGTCTCTTTGAGATTTGATATAGAGTTCCCATTCAGTGGGACTGACCCAGAAGAACCACATCTGTCTCAAGCCGACCCGACCTTCTTACATCTCCAATTTTCTTTCCCTAGAAGAAAGATCTAGTGCGCCTATCTTAGGAAAGTTCCTTCCTGCTTTGCGGAATTGTAAAATAACTTTTTCAAAGAGAGAGTAGCGAGGAGAAGGCAATCCAACCTTACATTGGTATAAGATCTTGACTATTGGGAGAAATTTCATCTTTCTATCCGGGGAAGATAGTTCTTTTATCAACCAATTGCGATTCAATGTGGGAATACCCGGCGAAAGGTGCATCCCTTGCCTTTTCCATCGAAAACTAACCTAAGTCGCACTACTGGGGATCTATCTTGATACTCTGCCAGGCGTTGACCAGCTTGTGGCCCTACCGCGGGTGGTGAACCGGATCGAAGAATGACCGTAGATAAAAGCACTTTCGCTTCAAAATAGAAAGAGCACAGCACCCTAACTTCAACATAACTCTTGGGGTAGGCTTCACTTACAACAAAAAAGGATCGGAAGCTTGGGGCTGGGCTTACGAGTCAGATCAGAGGCTGCTTAATAAGCTCGCTGGAGAAGAGACTCTTTATGTTAAAGGAATTGCATTTAGAGTAGTGGTTGACCAACCTGTACTGTAGGGCTTGAGCCCCGTCCTCCTCTCCTTATATGACATTCGTCTTAAGCGCACCGTATGTTGGCGAGGTTCCCCTGATCGAGCAAATGGAGAAGCAGAGGAATAGTAATAGGTTTCGGACGACTGACTAGTGATGATTGTTCAGAGACGGCTAGTTCTTCTTATTCTACAAGGTACGAATATTGAGAATATTGATTGTCGGGGCACACATAAGAGATTTTAGGGTCTTCTCCGTGGCATCTATCTTCCGGAAACAGGTACCCGTCTACTGGAAAGGACAGTTTCCCATACAACATTGTAAACAACATTGGGTGAATAGTTGAATCCACTGATGAGTATTCCACTTTCTTAGTTAGAGTCCCCTTTTAGGGATAATACGATAGTTGACCACAAGTCTTTCTGTTGGGCACGGTCTCTCATAGTTAGGAGACTACCTAGCTGAGGTAGTAAGTGGTCTAGCCGCAAAAGCGAATGGTGCGCACCGACCCCTTGAAGGGCACGAACGACTCAGGCACGTAGTGTTTCTAACAAGCCCAGTTGAACAAAGAAAAGTCAGCATACATACAATACATCATTTCTAGGGAAATTCCCACTGAGATGATGAAGAAACCGGGCTTCCTGAGTTTTCTTCTTGAGTTCGATGGTCAAAATCTCATCAATGGATGAACGCTTCGCCCTTGAGAATCATTCACAGACTTTCTTCTTCATTTGAAAATGACTTTGCTCCGCACCTTTCTAAGGTGGGATGGCTCTATCAGAGGGGATGGAATTCAAGTAGTCCCCTCCACGACCTAGCTTCGAGTAGTTTCAGATACTTTTATCCCAGGTTCGAGTCCTACTTGTTTCGAGGTCAATCTATGGAGGAATGAGATGCAGTGACAGTCGATTTCATTATTGCGTAGAAAAAGAAAGCGGATTCACTCTATCGGATGGCTTCACATGCGATAAAGGTAGCCAAGAGAACAGAGTCAATCTCGCATGAAACATTCAAGGCTTCGATAGAATGATCAGTCGTAGACACTTTCAATAAGGCGATCGAAGGACCATTCAAAGAGGCAGTAGCCATATCGAAATGTATATTTTAGCTCAGTCAAGTGCTTTATAGTAGGCAAGCGCCTCGTCTTTGCTCAGTTGATCTTGGGTCGTGGAAGAGGGTTCGACTCCCGCTCCCCATTGCACCAGAATTTGGTGTTTTGAAGCCCGGATAAGGTGCGAAGCAGTTCATTCCAACTTGAATGACAAAGACGGTCCATCCAGATCGAAATTGTCTCTTTCGATCCGGGTCGATTGGCCATAAGCACTTCCATTCCAGCAGCAGGTCAATTCGCAAGGGAGCGTTAGCAATCCAAAAGAATTTGTCAAAAAATCCCATTTGACTAAGAGACAGGCATGGTTGGATAGTATTCTGACCGTCAGATCTCTTCTCTTCATAGAAAGTCAGTCAGCTAAGTCAAAGAAGCAGAGAGGCGCCCTAGAAGCTGACCTCGAAGCTCCAGCTTACTTCGATTCGGGATTAGCTATGAACCGTAACTTCAATCAATAGGTCTCGCTGGTTGAAGGTTGACCAGGCAAAGCAAATGCGGAATCATCAGAGGCGCTTGCGGCACAAAACCATCTTCCCTCTTTCCTGTATAAACTAGCCCCTTCTTCTGTGAGCTAGGTCCATGGTTGCTACTTCTCTCGTCTCTGGTAAAAGGTAAAAAACGTTACGCCGATGGTCAGTCAGTCACTTCGGGCTACTTTAGTGGGATCGTGAGACTCGTGCTTCTCTTCTCTGGAATGAAATTCACATTTCCTTGAATATTGAATCCAAGACTTGCGGTTTTTTTCTTTCAAAAAAAAATTTGCAATTGCCCCTAAAAACTCAAAAAAAGTCAAGCCGGGAAAAGAGAGCCGCTTTGCTCGTTGTCTAAGGAAGCGAATGCTTGCTTTTTAGGAATCTGTACTACGATCTAGCAAGCTATCCTCCCCTTCCAATTCTGAGATTGCTCATCAGTACTTTTCTTTTCAGACTTATGGGCTTCCTCTGCTGTACTTGGAAGGCTATGTATTGGCCTAGGAAACGGACGTACAGATCCCTTCTACAAAGAACTCTCAGCGAAATTCTTTAGGCAGTTCCTACCGTTCGTTGTATTCTCATTCATCTTCTCCTTCCTTTTAATGCTCATGAGATCGTTTAGGCCTCAATGTTGACCCTCGAGGCAGTTTCAAAAGAATCCCAACAGGGTAAACTGCCTCAGCTCAGGGCTAATCCGTCAAAGGTTTTGACTTTCAGTCTGACTCGTCTCATCCTCGATAGAATGATCAGTGCAGAGATCTTGAAAGTTTTGTAGTCTTCAGCAGAGTCAGATCCTGCACCGAAGAACTTCGGGAAGTTCTCTAGGATTTTGAGATGCCCTGGAGGGGGCTGTAATGCCAGTGGGGTGGCGGATAGCCAGCGTTTAGGAAGAGTCTTCATCATCTGATGGTTCTGTTCCATCTCCGTTTCAGGTTTCGGTCTTTATGGATCGTGACAGTCAGTGCCAGTCAGGTCTATAGATGTTTGGGTTCGTCAAAGTTGACTGTCAGACCTGCAGGGTTCTGAACTGTTCGACTTCCAATTTGGAGAAGCTTGTCTTTGCTCGACTGAAAGGAGCCATTAGGCCACTCGAGCAAGGCGAGAGGAGAGGAACGAAGTAGCTCGACTCACCCTTGACCCCCTCGGAGACTTCCGCTTTCCCCGTCCCAAAGGCTCGTTCCCTCTCTCCATTCCCATGTTCTTTCTACGAGAATATAATGGTAGTGTAGTAGGACTAGGAAGACTTCTTCAATGGGGCCTGTTCTTCCTTGCTAGCTCTATGTTGTTGACCTAATGACCACCTCCAAAGTCAACTAGCGCCTTGTCTCGCGACGGCTTCATGAAACTAGCAACTTAGATAAGAATGGCGTGAAGTTCAGTAAGGAGCCTTCCAGCTATCGGCATATCCACGCCCAGTGCCAGGTGCATTTCGCACCTCTCTCGCATACATCGAGAGCCAGACTACGTCGTCTTTCCTCGCTCGATCTGAGACAGTTCAGCCCCCTGGGTCTTCCTCTTCCTTCTACTTCTCAACTAATTGCTCTCGCTTGACTCTTCCAGTGAACAAGTCTACTAGGTGGTAGAAGGAGAGCGAAAAGTAATTTTTCATGTACCAGATCCGGTGAGCCAGACATCAAGCAAAAGTGGCCATACCAGACAGTCAAGGAGTAAGGAGCACAGTTCTGAGCAATGACGGGTGGATTGGTCAGAGCTGAAAGGAGAGACTCGGTTATGGTGCGACAAAAAGCTTGCTTCAATGCTCGGATTCTGGTCTAAAGTCAGAGCAGTAGCATATTCAATTGAGGGCTTTGTGCTGTAAAGGAGTAGTCCCAGTAGTTGGAAAAAAGCTCTGAATTCTGAATACAGATTTGAAGCAGAAAGATAGGTAGTCCGATCATGAAAGGAATCTGCCGCACTAGCAAGTCAAGGCTGAACTTGCCCTGAGTCTTCAGGCTTAAGGCGCACACTTTCATTAGTCAGTAAGCTGCGACCTGATGCCTTCTTCATAGAATTTCTCTTTTGTCGGGGTGCGCCTACTAGCGCCTATCCTTTCAGTCGAGTGCTAAAGCCCATGCAGTCTTTCATCTTTATCCGAAGCCGAATGGAATGGGGCTTTTCGACAACCAACTCAACTCTTTGTCCCGTTCGGATAGGCTGCCTGATGACCTCCATCAGTTTTTGATACGTACATGGATGGAATGGATGCATTTCCTACCTCTGATTGGTCCTTCTCAAGCACCCAACTCGCTCACAACATTTGGGGGTTGAGGAGGGGATGTCCGTAATGAACTACTTTGACTTCTTCCCTAAGAGCGAGTCGGGCGTGAGAGAAAAGAAAGACAAAAAGAACTCATTATAGAAGATAATCAAAATTGGTAACAAATATAGTTTGACGTCCCAGCAGCATGGTAATGCGGAGGTGCCCTAGATAGGGTTCTCGGACACCGGGGAAGATTTCCCACGTTCCTTTTTCTCGGGCATATCGAGAGGTTGGTGTAGTACAAGAAAAGAATGAGAAAGCCACAACAGCGGGGAACGGTCGGACACTGCGCGTCGAGAAAAGAGAAAATTGTTTTGACTAAAAGAGAGTCAATTTAGAATGTTTTTCGGTTGAGGAAAGGGTAAAGGCAAGGATGCGACTTCGAAGCAATCTCTGGAGTTTGCCCTTATCCGAACGGGTCTTGCAAGAAAGACGAATTTCATATTGAGCTCCAAATATACGCTATTGGGATGGAATGGCATTTCGTGACTAATTGGTAAATTAACTTTGATTCTCTTCTCTATCAACCAATAATGTTGAGGTCTTTTACATGGTTAAAGATGAATTGTTTGAAGTCCAGGCACAGCATAGCATGGTACTCTTTCTACCACTACGTTAGTACCAAAAGTACCAAAAAGGTTGAAAAATAAGAAAAAAGGAATAATTAGGAATTTATCCGATGTAGAACACTCATATGGATAAAATTCTTTGAACCATTAACTGGAAAGATGGGTCCCCCTTTTTTATCCACTGCCGAATCGATGACCTATGTATTGTATTTGTATAAAATCTTTGTATAAAAAAGAGAATTTTTTGGATGAAAAAGATTAAAATCTTTCTAATAATAATGAGAATGAAGTTCATAATTCTATTCAATTCTCTTTCTATTCTATTAGGATTTTGATTGAATTTATCATAACATATAAAGAATAAAATTCTTTCTTATTTAAAATCTTTTTATTTTTGGAAAGAAGTTGTAAATAAAGAACAAATAAAGAAACAACTTTGCTGACAATTTTTTCTTTTTTGTCTGGTCTGAAGAGTCCTCCTAAGATTCTGATGTTAGATCAGTTTCGATATCTTTGAATAAGAACAGAAAAGAGAGGATAGGCTCATTCCGTTCAAAGATATGGGAATGCCCATTAATCAAAGAAAAGATAAAAGAAACAATTGAGCGTGAGAGCCAAATGAATTGAAAGATTCATGTTTGGTTCGGGAAGAGATATGATAGTTGTGAAATGAATGGAAAGATAATCTACTTTCATTAAATGATTTATTAGATAAGCGAAAACAGAGGATCTTGAGTACTATTCGTAATTCAGAAGAATTACGTAGAGGAGCCATTGAACAGCTCGAAAGAGCTCGGGTTAGATTACGGAAAGTGGAAATTGAAGCAGATGAGTATCGAACGAATGGATACTATGAGATAGAACGAGAAAAAGGAAATTTGATTAATGCTACTTGCAATAGTTTGGAACGATTAGAAAATTACAAAAATGAAACTCTTTTTTTTGAAAAACAAAGAGCAATTAATCAGGTCCGACAACAAGTTTTGCAACAAGCCTTACAACGAGCTCTAGGAACTTTGAATAGTTGTTTGAATAGCGAATTACATTTTCGTACCATCAGTGCTAATATTGATATCCTTGAGTCCATGGAAGAAATAACTGATTAGCCTTTTTTACTCTAGTTTAGAGTTTAACTCTAGTTTAGAGTTTAGGTATTCTTTTTTCCCTTTCCTTACGAAAAAGAAAAAAAAAGATACTAATGGGAACCCTTCGAGCTGACGAAATTAGTAATATTATACGAGAACGTATTGAACAATATAATAGAGAAGTAAAGATTGTGAATACCGGTACCGTACTTCAAGTGGGCGACGACATTGCTCGTATTCATGGTCTTGATGAAGTAATGGCAGGTGAATTAATAGAATTTGAAGAGGGTACCATAGGTATTGCTCTGAATTTGGAATCAAATAATGGTGGCGTTGTATTAATGGGTGATGGTTTAATGATAAAAGAGGGAAGTTCTGTAAAAGCAACAGGAAGAATTGCTCAGATCCCTGTGAGCGAGGCTTTTTTGGGTCGTGTTATAAATGCTCTGGCTAAACCTATTGATGGGAGAGGTGAAATTTCATCTTCTGAATCTCGGTTAATTGAATCTCCTGCCCCAGGTATTATTTCGAGACGTTCCGTATATGAGCCCCTTCAAACGGGACTTCTTGCTATTGATTCAATGATCACCTATAGGACGTGGGCAGCGAGAATTAATTATTGGAGACAGGCAGACTGGTAAAACAGCAGTAGCCACAGATACGATTCTCAATCAAAAAGGACAAAATGTGATATGTGTTTATGTAGCTATTGGTCAAAAAGCATCTTCTGTGGCTCAGGTAGTGACTACTTTCCAGGAAGGAGGGGCGATGGAATACACTACTGTGGTAGCCGAAACAGCAGATTCGCCTGCTACATTACAATATCTCGCTCCTTATACGGGAGCGGCTCTGGCTGAATATTTTATGTACCGTGAACGACATACTTCAATAATTTATGATGATCTTTCCAAACAGGCACAAGCTTATCGTCAAATGTCTCTTCTATTAAGAAGACCCCCTGGTCGTGAAGCTTATCCAGGAGATGTTTTTTATTTGCATTCACGACTTTTGGAAAGAGCCGCTAAATTAAGTTCCCGTTTAGGTGAAGGAAGTATGACTGCTTTACCAATAGTGGAGACTCAATCTGGAGACGTTTCGGCTTATATTCCTACTAATGTAATTTCTATTACAGATGGACAAATATTCTTATCTGCCGATCTATTCAATGCTGGAATAAGGCCTGCTATTAATGTAGGTATTTCTGTTTCAAGAGTTGGATCGGCAGCTCAAATTAAAGCCATGAAACAAGTAGCTGGCAAATCAAAATTGGAACTAGCTCAATTTGCAGAATTAGAAGCCTTTGCACAATTTGCTTCTGATCTAGATAAAGCTACTCAGAATCAATTGGCAAGAGGTCAACGATTACGTGAGTTGCTCAAACAATCCCAATCAGACCCTCTCGCGGTAGAAGACCAGATAGCTACTATTTATACCGGAACAAATGGATATCTTGATGCGTTAGAAATTGGACAGGTAAAGAAATTTCTTGTTGGGTTACGTACCTACTTAACAAAGAAGAAACCCCTAGGCAAAGAGATGATTTTCCTCTTCCTCACATCGATGTTCTGGTGGACAAGAAGGAAAGCTGTCTGTGAATAGAATCAATCCCTTCTCGAAAGCCTTAGGAAGAGTGAATAGGCACAGTACGGGGATCGAACTCGAAGGAAGAAAGTAGCCCATTTTCTTTCTATCTATTCTTCCTCCCTCACTAAAGAGCATAGAATAAAGGAAAGACAATAAGAAAGTCAAGCCAGCTCTTCCTGATCTGACATTGCCGGGAAAGAGACAAGAGCTACTCTTCCTCCAAGAACTTCTTATCTAGCGTCGTCTTCTTCCTTTTATCCGGACTTAGCTCTAATGGGTTTTTCTTTATTCTCTTTTTTTTCGGACTTCAGGAGCATTGAGTCAAGCACGGGGGCGGTCTGGTCTGATCTACTCATTCAAAGGGAAAGCGCACCACTCTCTTGATTTTATTCTCACAAGAAGAAGAGCTAGTGGAATTTCATTACCTCATGCCAGCGGGGGAAAAGACAAAGACGCTCACTACGAGAGGAGAGAGTGATTCAGCTGCTAACAAGAGCAGGTTTTTCATGAAATTGTTTTTTCTTTCTTCGGGAAACGTATGTTGATGAGGAGGTTGAAAGACAACAAGGGACCCAATCCAGTAAGATCTACCAAAGAGAACCAAGATCGATAGCACCAACATCCTTCGGATGGAGGGAAAGATTAGAAAGGAGCAAACCATGGCTCCAAGGTTCCCCTCTCAAGGAGGTCATCGATCAAGCTCACGATCCAGCTACTTGAATTTCAAAGATCTATTTCCTCAACAGATCGGATCCTACACTCAATGATTTTGAATAGCTGAATGGAAGAAAGGTAAGCTATTTTCCCTTTGTTAAGCATCTCTTTTTTGAGCCACTCGAAGAAAAGAAATAGGAGGTGCGGATGCCCATTAGGGACAGGGACTTTCTGAGAAAGATTTTGATGGTCCCTCTTCACTGTCCGTCTTATCCTATGTAGACTGGACTTGCTTAAGCTTGAGTTTGGATATGAGGCATGAACGAGAACCCGCTATGGTTGTTAGGAAAGAGGTCTTTGAGAGGGATTTCCAAGTAGATAAGACAGTGTTGGCGTTGATTGAGAAGAAGTCCAGAAGTGTGCCTGATCGCAGCTACTAGAAAAGTCATTGTCGGGGTTTTCTCAATAGAAGCCTAAATGGTGATTCAGAGAAGAATCAATGTTCGGATAAGCCTCAATCTGTGTCAGAGATTGACTTTGCTTTGTCCGGAATGAGCTGTCCTTCCGTAAAGGGCTTTGACTTTCCAATCTGTCTAGCTTCGTTGTGTTTTTTGCTGAATTCAAGGTCATCCCCCTTCTGCTAAGAGATTTGACCGAGTGCTTGTCCTTGGCTTAATAGCCTAATGAAACCCCTAGAGGGTACTACCCGGCAAGCTCCGCATCTAGGATTCTGTATTTTATTAAATGCTGGTTCAGTACGCTGATTCCCCTTAGTCTAGTAAAAAGCTGGGGTAAATGGATTGTCCATTTATTAAATCGTTCACATTCTTGCGTACTTGCTGGATTGTCCATTTATTAAATCGCATATGATGGTCTAACTTGAATGGAATCTGATCGATCTCAATCTGGAACAACTCGAAAGTTTTGGCAGAAACTCTTCCGCCCACTTCCCGCCTTGACCTAGGTACTTTCACTATCCCTGATAAGGTGCTACCTTCGTAGTGTCTGCCAAAGGAGGAGACTCTGACAGAATCTACCACCGAGCCGCTGAAAGGCCGTTCACTCTGCTGCGAAACCAATCCATTGCATTGGACGAGAGAATGTCAAGAGGCCTTTGAGGACTTCAAGAGAGCCATCATGGCGGATCCGGTGCTGGCCTTTCCGGATCATGCTAAGCCATCGAGATTCACTTGACCAGCAGGTGGGTGGAAGGCCTTCGGTGGAATTCATTATAGACAGGTGAAAACCGACGATGGAACCGGATCATATTCAATGAAATCACTGCTATGCTATATGGAAAATTCCTGTGTGATAATAAGGTTCGATCTTGAAGAGGACCTGGTGAGAGTCTGGGTAAATGGTCACATTTCTTTCGGAAGAACATGCATTATTCTAACAAAATGGCAGCCGATGATGGATGACCAGGCAGCTCCCCCAGTAGAGGAGGAACCCCAGCAAGCGCCTGTACTGGCTGATGAATTCTGGGGGGAACTCGATAGCATCGTACAGCAAGCGTCGACCCCCGCGGAGCAGTAGGCTGCATTACACGCTCGAGCCATCGCTCACCTTTCCCACAAAAACGAAATTCTCAATTGTTTGAGGCTCATGGGAAAACTCGAGATTGATTCGAGAGCGGATCTTTCCCGGAAAGAACGAAAAGGAGATCAGCCTGTCAAAAAATTGGAATATACGAAGCGAGCATAAAAAGGGATATTGGACTCAAACACTGCGATATAGAAGAGAATCCAAAATTGGAATTGGAAAGATCTTGAAATGTTTTCTGCTCCGCACCTTACCTATGATGCAAAAAAGAAAGAAGAGATTGACATTACCACCGGCAAAAGGTGATCAACTATCGGTTGTAGTCTTCTTGACATATCAAGTCAAGAGGGCGAGGCTCCGGGGAAAGGGATTCTTTTTGAAACTTTCACGGATGAGGGCAGTCGCTGGGCCTTATTTTAGGCAATCTCCCGCTGCTCTTTCGCCTCATCCCAACCGATTTCACTTCTTTTGTTCTGGATGGCAAACTCTCAGCTGTGCCATTAGCAGCCGTTTCCCACTTCTTGTTTGGGGAGAACAGACAGTCAGAAGGTAGAGCCTTGACTTAGGGTATATCTTTGGATTGAATCCGTGATAACTGATGTCCAGGCAAAGCCAGAAAGAAAGAGAAGGAGGATGGCATAGAATCATCTCAGGATGTTACAGGCAATCAGTAAGCGTTCCTTGTCTCCCGTCCGAGCTCTTCTCTTCCAAATCATCAGAAAGGGATGGTTGGGTCTCAGGTCAAGCGAGAGGGCTAGATCAAGCCGGCAAAAGGAAAGTCAGAGGGGAAGACATGCCAGAGCGAAGGCGGGCTGACTTATTCAGTAAGCGGGAAGTTCGCCTTAATAAGGCAGTGGCAGGTTAGGAATGACTCGTGGACGAAGCTCCTTCCGATTCTTTGACTGGTTGTCCTACTATTAGCCAGGAGTGTCAAGCAATACAGTCAGGCTAATTATATGCATGATTCATGAATGACTTCTCGCTCCCATACTCACCCGTTTTTTTCTCTTTTTTTTTTCTCTTCTGTATAAGAATTTGAGAAAAATCTCTTCTTCTTTTACTGTATCTAGAATATAGACTTTTCTACTGTACTGTGATGTCAATAACATAATGGTAATCTAATAAGTCAAAGATTCTAGAAAAGTCAGAACAAAGAAAGAATATATACCCCGGAGACAGAGAGCCCAATCTACAGATCTTTTTCCTTTTTAATATTTTCCAAATCTGTTTCTGTGATCCCGATCTTTTCTTATCATAAATTCGAACTCTTTCTTTTTTTTCTTGTCTTTTGCGGTTCGTTCAATTTGATTCCTGATTTTGATTGTCTTATCAGAAAGATCTTTCATTCTTCTTTCTATTAGTGAAGAATTGAACCAATTCATCGTTTGATTGAGAACGGACGATTCGCGAGGAATCTTTCTTTTGAAAAGATTTTTCGTTCGGTTCATAGACTCCTCACTTCAAAGAAGAAATTTGGATTGACTTTATCCAGTTTTTTCATTCTTAGTTGAGAATTCGAACTCTTTTGATGACTCCTTTTTTTTTTTATCGTTGTATGTGAAAGACATATATTGTTCAAAAAAGAATTACTTTTTCTTAGTTATTATCTATATTTCATTCCATAAATTACAAAAATCCTTAAATAATATCATAACATAAAAAGAGAAAAAAAAAAGAAGAAAAGAAAGAAGAAAAGAAAAAGATTCTAAAATGATTCTATTTGATAGACAAAGATTCTTTGAATAATTGCATAATGTCAATAATGTTGTAAATAATGTAATAATTACATATCCCCGCTAAGCCTAAGCCCTTTTATGTGCTTTGAATTGAGTCCGTCCTATAAGTCTAACTAGCGCCTTTGATATGGTAATTCCTAGCTGACAGAGGAGGAGTAGTCTAAGTCTAAGATAAGTTTGAAGGCAGGCTAGAAACTAGACTTTTCAAATCCCTTTTTCTCAGTAGTTTCTAGACTTTCATCCAGTCCAGCCAGTGAGATAAAGAGTACATCTGCTACTTGAAGCGAGTAGGACTTCCCTTTTGAAGATTCGTTACCTCGAGTTTGAGGGCTGGCTATCTAAGAAAAACCTAGCTTCTTATGACTTCGAGGGAGTTTGCTTCTAGGCGAGTTTTGTCAGATTTTGAGTCCTTCACCATTTAGGCCTTCTTCAAGCGATCGATTTCTTTACATGGTAGTTTTTTTTTCCGAAAGTCTATAGCTCCATTCCTCACTCTTCTCAAACTCTGAAAGTCTAGTAAGACGAAGTCAGACTAACTCCATGACAAGTTCAAACCAGTAAAGGTGCGACTTTTGGGAGCAACCTGTGAGAAAACCAGTCAAAAGTACCTCTTAGCCAGGAGGCTCAATCTTCTCTTTCTCTTTCAGAAGCTGTGCCCGGGGAGGAAACGCGGTAAGTAAGGCATCAAGCGAGAAAAAGCCCAAAAAGTCTTGTCCGGGTCGTGAAACTCGAATTGAATAGCAAGCCGGAAAAGAAAGAAAGGAGCTTTGAACGAACCCTAGAATCTTTGGAGATAGTGGCCTAAGTCCTCGTCAATTTTATTGAAGCCGGTACAGTTCCCTCTTTTTTGCTCGAGCCGGTAAGCAATTAACCAACCGGTAAGCCGTTAAGGTCACTAAGATCATGTGTTCATGTGCGATCTCTACGAGCCCTTACTCTATGGAATGGGGCAGTCCTCTTAGGCGGAGCTGGGCCAGTAGCGTGCACGTGTGCTGAAACACTGGAGTGAAGTGAAACCTATGGGGCCTTAGATGCTGAAAAACTACAAGGTGCGACTGACAGGAGCATTTGATGCAGGAGTTTCTTGTAGTGGTCCAGTCAAGCCTATATCGCTTGTTTTTAGCCTTCATGGTGAATGGCCCACCCTTTCTTTGAACCTTGTCAATGATCGAACTTCAAGATATGAACTGAGTGCCATTTGATGAGTAAGATCGAACAAGGGAGAGGGATATGGAAAGGATGAAGTAATGAAAGAGGAAGTCATTGCTAGTAGTAACGACTTGTCACGATCCATTGGTTCATAGAGAATCCATGTCCTAGGTCTATCAAAAAACATTCTTTTCGCTAAGCGTATATAATAAAATAGAGTGAAAGGGTCCACCCCCGAAACGGGTACTAACTAACAGCTGAGTCCTCTCCGAACCGCAGGAGATAGTTGCCCATCATACGGCTCACCAACTGAACTTGCCTCTAAGAGGGGCTCGCTCCGGGCAGGTTCGGATCACTTACAATACACGGCTCTACGAAGGGGTTAGGAGCGTTTTCAAGATGATTCTTTCTTTGTCGAGACGGAACCCAGACTGGAAAATGTGAGTCTGTTTTGTCCACTTTATCCATCCCCCTCTAGAAAAATGATCAAGGCAAGCTTGCTTCTTATTCCCGTGTTTTCTCTTTTCCATCTCTGCCCCGCTTCCATGTGGCCAGAGACCCCTGTAGAGAATGAAGAGGGGCCAAGGATCTTCCTCTCCAGAGTACTTCTCGAGGCTCCACTCTCTCCCCTGAATAAGTCAGGCTCCGTTAGCCTGGGCTGAGATGGGGATAAGGAGTCAGGATTGAAGCCCCCAACGTTCTGCTGGATAGGGGTCAATGTGTAGAGCCAAGTGTAGTGTGGTGTAGTATTAGGCACTTCTAGGCCCCTTCCCGGCCACTGGATCACTCCAGTGCTTCGGGTACTACGGACCCTCTGCCATCCATTGCAGCAGAGCCGTTTCATGAGCGGGGGGGCTCAGCGCAGTTCTTTGAATCAAACGTGGAATGATTTGTTTTGAGATATCTGGATAGATGGATGGATCTATCTTTCGATGAATATAGATTCAGCAAGAAGCCCAAAATCCTTGATTTGGCCAGGAAACAAAGCACTGCTTTGGGCCCAGGAAGCGAAGGGAATGAGCTCGGTCTCCTCTCCTTTCAGTCGAGCTATCGCCTCTCCTTTCAGTCGAGCTATCGCCTCTCCTTTCAGTCGAGCTATCGCCTCTCCTTTCAGTCGAGCTATCGCCTCTCCTTTCAGTCGAGTGGCCTAATGGCTCCTCCACACTTCTGTTCTGGATTTTTGTCTCCGTGCCCGTTCCGCATGCGCTTCGCGCGCCATTGGCGCTTTGCTCTCCTCTTATTTCTTCATTGGACGGTTCGGATGGACTTCGCCGTTCTTTCCCAACGAAAATGGAAAGGGCTGTATCACATCGAGATGTCGATTCGTTTTCCGCCCCAAATGAGATGGGGAATCGCTTCGCGCCTCTGTCCCTTCATCTTTCGCCCGGCTCGCGTCGTTCCAACAACCGACGGGGAGCACCTCAGTCTACGATCGCGCGCAGTAACTGGGAGTCCTATTACACCTAAGGCCAACTTCAATTCACCAAACCTAGGTTCATCTCGTGTAGTGATTGTGGACTCGTACAAGGATATGGAGTCGACGGTTGATGTATCAGACTCGACCCTGTCTTTCGTAGCATGCATTCCCATCCGTGTCGCAACTGATTCGGTAAGCTACGTGTCCGGACGGAAAACTGCCTTCGGTCTCCCAACCTTACTCATGGCAACCTTCCGGCCGCCCAACGACCTATAACGCTAGTCACTACTCCCACTGGGGCTAGGAAGTAAGCCCCACAACCCAAAGCGGCGAAGAACAAATAGAATTTGCTACAAAAGCCGGCTAACGGGGGTATTCCTGCGTATGAGAACATTGTAATGGAGAAGGTAATAGCCGAAATAGGATTCGTTTTGGCTAGAGCGCCCAAATCCGCTATATATTTGACACGGGTTTGCCGTAATGCTATAACTATGGCAAATGCATCTATCGTCATTGATGCATAAAGAAATATACCAATTAGTAATGATTGAATTCCTTCTATGGTTCCACATGAGAAACCAGTACGAATATAACCTACATGTCCAATCGAACTATGAGCTAGAGGTCTTTTGACTTTCGTTTGGGCCATGGCGGCCAGTGCTCCTAAGATCATAGAAGCAATGCTGCAGAAAAAGAAGATTTGTTGCAATGTACCTCCATAGGAACCAACAAGAAAAACACGTGACATATTTGCAAAAAGAGAGATTTTCGGCGCAATAGACAGGAATGCTGTCACCGGGGTGGGTGAACCCTCATAGATATCAGGTGCCCACATATATGGAGTCAAAAGAGAGATGGAGTCCGAGGGAGAGGGGGTTTTTCTTCGGGGCTCGAGAGATTGAATAGATAGGGCCCGCACAAGTTTGGAATTCGCCGCTGGGGAATTCACACAAAAGGGAACGAGGAATTCTCAACGAAAAAAGTGCTCTCTGAACCGAACGTGAAAGTTGTTTTCCATCAGACGGCTGTTCACGTCACTCCACTCTCGGCTTGGATTATATATCCAAAAGGGTCCGCTCTCGGCCATTCCACACGCTGCCTAGCAGAGGCGTGGTCATCTTCAGTGGATTCTCTCTTTTCTTTCTTTTGTAGTAGATGCCGAACCTGCTGCTCAGTGGGCGGTCGCAGCAGCTACATGGACCCCTTCCTTTATGTTGTTGCCAGCGCTTTCCCGGGCCGAGCCGGAATTCCTTATTATCCCGAAAGAAGGCTGCTATCCCCTCGGCCTTCTTCGTTTTCGATGAAAAACAAATCGACATCTCGATCTCCCAAAGCGTTTTCCTGACCCCGCCGCATCCCCCTCCCTTCGTCGAGCCTTTCCTTTCAGAAAGAAAAGAAGAAAAAAAAGCCTCTGGGAAGCAGCAGGGATGACAAAAAGAGGGCGCTTTCCTGTGTTGCACTGAAAAAAGGACAAACGAGAAGAGCGTCTTCTCTTAGGTTTCTTCCTCCCGCTTAGCTTAGCCCGGCCCGCGTTAGAGGGGAAGATTAGCAGAGCGGGAAAAGACAGAGGGAGGGAGAGCTGCATCTTTTTCTATTCGCGAGAACTTCAGGATCGGAGAAGCATTCGGAACGGGCGACGCCTTCAGCAGAAGCAGAAACGATCCAATCCATTCGGGGCTTCGGGGAACAAAAAAACGAACTATTTTGACTTGATTCATATCTTTTTCTTTCTTCAGAGATATTCAGAGATAGATAAGGCGCTAGAGACAAGAAATCGATGAACTAGATATATGTATGAATGTCTTCATTTCAAAAGTCTTCATTTCAAAATAGGAAGAGACCTTTATCTGTCTATGTCTCTCTTCTTTCATCATCTCCCTCTTTTTCTGAAAAAGAACAAGACTAGCGCCTATTTCTTTTGAATAGTGAGATCTGCTCTTTCTCTCAAAAAAATCTGGAGAGAGAGCAGATGCTCAATAGCACCTATATGGAACACTCTTTCCTATCTCTTTCGAATTTCTTCAAATACCGGACGCTTCGCCCCTTTGTTCTCTTTTCTATTCTCAATCTTCCTCATCAAAAAGTTCCCACAAAAAGCCCCCCGGGGGTCTTTTCGCCTTTTGAATCTACAGTAGTAGGGGCTTCATAGCTACTTTCATTCTAAAGGAAACCAAAGAACCTTTAGTCAATAGGAGCCCTACTTCCTTCAGTAGCAACCATAGACAGAGTAAAGTAACCGGGCTACGCGCACCTTTGGTACTTCAGTAGGGCAAGAAGAGAGTGACTTCTTTCTTAGGGTAGGCGAGGAAGGGCTACTTCAATGACGGAAACGTCATAGGGTCGCCTTTGAAAGCGTCAGCGAAAGTTGTTGAAAGCCGGGAGAAAAAGCGAAAGCTTGCTCGAAACGGCCCTTGACCCCCTCGGAGTGAGGCTGACTGAATCCATCCATCAACCCGGAAACGAAACGAAGCTTTCGTCAAGTGGGTAAGGTAGGCGAACCACTCAAGCTTTGCCTGAGACTGACGGAACAAAGCTAAGAAGTAGGCTGAATGGAAAAAGGAAAGGTGCGGACAAGGGCGGTCGTCGCTTGGCGCGAAGGCTGCTGGTTCGGGGGTAGGGTACGGTACTAAAGGTCCTCGGACTTCCAGGCAGTTTTTCTTTTGGGCAGCTGTTCACCGTTGGATCTCGCCAATAAAGCCTCCTATGGTTTTCGTTACCGAGATATCTTTTCTTTTTTCCCAGGGATTTCTTGGGTAATCAGCTCCCATGCTGCAAATAGTCAAACGTTCCGCGCCTTGTCGCTCTTCTTTCTTTCCTCGTGGGCAGGAAGCACACCAGCAGCGTGCGTTGCTTGATTCCACTGTGTCAAAAACTAGCGGCAGGTACAACGATGAATTGGTTCAATTCTTCACGAAGCGTTTCACTGGCGTAAGTGAAAGCGAGAGTTTGATTCTGAAAGAAGAAAAGGGAACAAGCCAAGTATAGGGCTTTGCAAGGACCAGTTCGGAGTGAGGAAAGCAGTAGCTTGCTTTCGAACGGAAACGCAAGTGGAAGATCGACTGGAAGATAGAGGACAGAGGAAGCTTACTCAACCATCGGTGGAAGGGACCGGATCCTGATGAAACAACCCTACGTCCTTGCGCCCCCTATATTTGGAAGCAAGTGACTTTTCCTCCCAGCGAGACCAATCGCAAATGACTCATTTTTTGCTTTCATAATAAACTCTAGCCTTTCTTTTTGAAAGAGCTCTGGTTTTCTCTCGTGGGTCCAATTCTGAACCTGCCGCTATGGCATATTGCCAGCCGATACAACTTGAAAGCGAGACCCTTCACTCTCGAAACATCGCATGCATTGACAAACTCTTCGACAGACGGACCTAGCGCTCATAGGATCAAAAAGCTGGGGTAACTTCTTATTCCCCGAAGACCGATTTCTTGAGTTTTTTTCTCTTGGCCGCTGGAAAACCTTTCGATCTTGGTAACAGGTCCATCTCTCGTACCAATGGCTCCTTTTGGCGCCTCACTTCAAAACCGAGGTGCGCAGCAAAGAGTTTCCTAAAAAAACAAACCATCTTTTCATTTATGTACCACCAATTTTGAGTTTTTCTGATTACGGTCAACTAACCGGCACTCTAACTGAGCAAAATCTTCCTAAACTGATAAACAAGTGACTGGAATAAGAAGTGATCCGACAATCCCATGGGTGTCAAAATATGTCCATCAGAACGGGTGAAAGAGAACTGCCTTGTGGTATGCCCTTTTCAATAGCGGAGTCGCCCTTTCAGTCTTTCTCCATTCTATCTGTAGTAAGGAAAGCATGAAGAAGATTGCTTCAATCAGAACAGAAAAAAGAAGATTCAAGGCTGAAAGAGGACCCTCTTTCCAAGACGTTTTGGTTTGCACTAAACCAAACCGTCTTTCTCGTTCTTACAGAAAAAAAAAAGATAGATGACTGCCTCCGTGGGATTACCGCCTTTTTGATCAAGCGGGTAAGGCGCTAGAAATGCCCCACAGGAATGTACTGAAGGTCCCTTTGGTTCGCTGTCCGGGGCGGGGAATGGGATAACGAGAGGAACATAGAAAGAAAAAGAGACTTTCTCTTACTATTAGGTAATGATAGTCGACGACTCGAATCCTTACTTATATATATCTTTCTATATCCCGCAAATAATCCATCTTGAGCAGCTGCTCAGAATAAGGGTGAAGTCAATGGATTGACAGAAAGTTCACTCGTTGGTAGATGAGTCACGACTATATCCTTATTAGTAGAGTCTCCTTCTTACTTCTTACTAAACTCAAGGTCCTCTGATGTGCTTCGAACTACCATCAAACAAATTTTCAGACCGGATCTACAGGGAGATATATAGAGTCACTCTCCCCTGACGTAATAGGGTAACAAAATTTCTTGCATCTAGCGCCTTTTTCAAAATCCAGATCACTTCAACATGTTGGAGCTAGACGCTTCTCGAAGCCGTCACACAATTATGCAACTCACTCGGCCCTCATGGCCCGCATACACATATACATCTTGCTGGATCGGGAGATCGCATCTCCTCCAAGCAATAAGAAAAAAGAGAAAGAGGATCCAAGGCTATCTTCACTGCTACTCTAAGCAGCATCTACGAAACCTAACACCCTCATCGGCGTCCTGGTAACACAACAAACAAATAGCACTATGTGCCCTTCAGACACTAAAAAATCCCTTGAATGGTTCACTATAGAGTTCTACCTAGATCACCAAAACCACGACATTCAGAAATATGTCATGGCGTTCCAAAGAAACTATATACATGAGGCAAGCCATCGCATGGGCAAACGCGACCCTAGTCACAACCACCTTTCACCTTTGCCTGATCCGTCTAAGGACACTTTCAGTCACTCAACTCCTAGTAGCAATGGGTCAATCAATATGTCAAGACACCTTCCAAATAGATCTAGGCCTCAAGATAGACGAAAAAGATGCTAAAGGAAAGAACCATCTATCCCATCCATTTGAGTGAACTTTGACGGCTACGAGGTTATCCTAGAGATACACATAGCCAATATGCACTGTTTTGAGTGAAAAGAAAAAGACTTCAAAAACAAATTCGTCTGAGTCAAAAGAAACTCAGGAGAATCATCCCCCGGTTCAAACTCGAAAACGAGAACTCCTGCCAGATGCTGGGGTTATTGGAAGAGCTCTCCCACTAACGTTGGCAACCGTGGGCACGCTCCCACTCTAACCAACGACCGGAGGGATACTCCCACTGACTGGGAGCATCACATCAAATTTGACCATCTCATCAGATTCACCCTAAAAAAAACGACCACTCAACTAAGCCCACGGAGCGGTCATTCTCATTCATTTTCTCTCTTTTTCCAAAGTAAAAAAAAAAGGTACAAGACATTGAGAAAGGCAAGAGTTTTGATTTTTCCAAAAGAAAAAGGCGCTAAACACCTTTCTTTTATAAAAATATGGCAAGGGATGAAGACGCAAGTCGCGGAACCCCATGTTCTCGAAGTTCTTCAAATCGAGCTTGTGACCCGTCCACTAATCATGGGACCCTTTTGCATATATAGAATAAGAACCCCATGTGACATACAAGTCACAGTGTGCAAAGCGTCTAACCTATTCACTCATGGGCTCATAGGTATTGGAGTGCAAAGTCTCAAACAACGCACTCGATCAGCCAGACTTAGGGAATGGACTCTTAGTCACTGTTTCAGACAAACAATATCCGCACAGGGGAGGTCGTCGTACTTATCTCAGGACTCTAGGTGTTTGATCCCATCTATTCTAGCCATCCACTCTTTGAGCTTCTAATAAGAAGTCAGAAACTGCACTACGAAGATATCCATTGTCTTTGAGAACGTTAGAAAAACTTTCAAAACTATGCTCGTGATGCTTGCTTGAGCCCAACAATTGCCTTTTCTTTTTTAGCTGACAGACTCTTGTATGTCCTTTTCGCTGAAACCAGGTGGTTGTTCTCTTTTTTAGGCACATTGCTGCAGAAGTGATTAGGCACGTTGTAGGTGATGGAAGGAAAACTAGACTGTGGACTGATCCGTGGTTGTCCCAGGGAAGAATTGTAGATGTTGTTGTAAGGAATGTGATGCTTGACTTTGGTTAAAGAGAGAGAGAGAGTTTCTGGCTGGTAGACTGAGGGCAAGTTCCACTGCCTCATTTTTCTCTTTGCTCCGCACCTTTGACGACTGCTTTCGTCTTTCCATTGGTGTGATTGAGTCGGGCTTCTTTGGAATTGGAATGGAAGCAGAGGGCCTCCAACCAAGCAAGCTACTGCCTTCCTCGGAAGTCCTTCTCTCTTTTCTTTTAGGAACGAAGAAGGTGAGTGAGGGTACGAGTCAGGGGCTTTTTTATTGAATAGCGTTCTTTCTCTATTCTTTTTCTCTTTCTCTCGATGAATCCCCACCTCTTAGACAACTCTTATTAGGATAGAATTTCTTTCTTATTATTGAATTGAGACTGAAGAAAAGAAAGACTGGATTCTGGATTGGAGAACGAATCATTACCACATTCGAGCGCTTCGCTTAGTGAATATGGTTGAGAATCCTTTCTCTCCTTATCAGTCGAGTGGCTCCTCTCGAACCTAACATGGCATCCATTCTTGAGAAAGCTTCCGATTTGCTCTCGCTCCTATTCCAACTAGTCTTGTTTCAACTCCATTTCAAAACCATCCAAACCTGCCAATCTGATCTTCCTGAAGGCACCAAGTTACTCTTACTTTCACTGTGAAAACCGGACTATCCACTTTTCCGGCCTTCCTGCTTTCAAGAGTCGACGAGTACAGACGATATTGGAAAGCCCTCAAACTAGATAGGAACTAGACCATAGCCCCTACCTGCTCATGGGCAAACCGTGATGATAGCGGGAGAGGTTGGGATGTCACTTTATTTGGATAGAAGGAGGGGTAAGAGAGGAAGGGTATGGTTGACTAAATTGAGTTTTTCACTCTACTGACCCCAAGAAACCTCGGAGATGTAGCTCGAGCTAAGCAAAGATAGGTTTTTTTCTAGACAAAAGGAAGAACAGCTACTCTTTTTCTCAAGTCAGCGCTCAAATCTCATTTCAGTTTTGAAAAGTGGAAAGTAGGGTCAACGCAATTGAGAATGGAGTTTCAAGAGTTTCAATTGACGCCTAACCCTAAAACCTTAACCCGAAAAAGAGAAGTCAAATCATTCTGAGAATTTCTCAAGGCAGGTAACCTATTCTCCTGTAGATGATAGCCCGATGAAAGGTTGCTTGGTCCAACAAGTGTGAGGAATGAGCGTAGGAGCGAATTGATCGCGCTTTGGGGAACGAGCATTGGGACATTACATCATTCCCGTGCGGATTTGATTCTGCCTAAGGTTTCTGATCATTCTCCGATTATTGTGAGCAGCGCTGGGAAAGTCCAACACACTAAGAGGTTCAGGTTTGAAAACCACTGGGCCGACGAGCTTGACTTTCTTGATGTGGTTCGTGACGCCTGGAGCGTGGGTGCAACTGGGGACCCCATGATTCGTTTCTCCAAAAAGCTGAAATCGGTGAAGGCAGCTTTGAAGCCATGGAGTAGGCAGAGATTTGGTCATCTCTCAGCAGAGCAAATTCATGATGCAGAAGCCTGCGGCCCTTGCATCCATCCAGGATCAGAGAATGCATGATCCTCTGAACCCGGAACTCATTCTGCGGGAGAAGGCTCAATGTGGTATCTATAAGAAGCTGATTAATGCTAAGGCATTAGAAACAACAATCTCGAATCAATTGGTTGCACCTGGGTGACAGTGGTACTAGATTCTTTCACTTGGCTGTTCAGAGCAGAGCTTCTATGAATTCGATGACAGAGATTGAGATGACAAATGCTTCTGATCAAGCGCTGATTAGAGATTAGAGATTAGAGACGATGCTATCAAAGACTTCAGGGATCTCCTTAATAGCAAAAAACCTTTTTTTCCTCTAAATTGACTGAACATGAGGTGCGTAGCACTTTTGTTCAGGACTTCAGTTTGCATGAGCTTCAGCAGGTTGTGTTCACTGCCAATCCGAAGAAGGCTCCAGTTGTCGATGGCTTTTATGCAAAGTTTTCTCAAGTGGCCTGGCCTATCATTGCTGAGGCTGGCTTTGAGGAAGATGAGAAAGCTGCTGTCAACTCCGGCACCTCTGTCACTGGGGTTGGTTACTCTTCATCTGTGACTTGTCTCCCCCCCAAATCAATCCATTTCTTCTGTCTATTGAGATGTCTTGGTTCTGCTTTCACTTTCAGCTGGAAATAGAGGACTTTCTCGGGGGCGTAGCCTAAAAAAGTGACTGCCCTATTTTCTATGTGTCAGGACCGGTCAGAAGGCTCTAGTGCTACTGTGCTTTCCGACCCCCGAGACCATGACTTAGCCTTTCCATTACAAGAGGCTTGTTTAGAGGAGAGGGCCTAGGCTTTCCCTCATGTCGGTCAGTTCATAAAGAAAAGAGGCCTACGGGGAAAGGACGCATTCACATTCAAGCAATCCTGAGATTCATATCTCAGCTAGCTCTTTTTTCTTGCGCAATGGAGAGAGACCCTTCAAAATGGCAAAAACTCTCGCCTTTCTTATCTCTTTTTTAGTTTCTTTTTCTGTTTATGGGGACTTTGTTCTGTACTCGCTTTAGCTTTCCATTCTGTTGCTAATGGTATAGCCCAGGAAAAGTCACGAACTTCACATTCACTTTGAGTCTCGCCAAGTTACCTTTACTCTCTCCTGACTGACATCGAGTGACTAGAAATAGAAAAGAAAAAAAGTCGAAGAGATGGGGCTGCTACCGTTGTGGCAAGACTGGCACTTAGAAAGGACTGCAAAGCCAAGTTGGCAGATAGTAACGCCGCAACGACAACCTTGCAGGGAGAAGTGCACCATGTCTTTGAGATAGGGGCCTCTCAACTCAAGGAAGGATTTCTGTTTCACTTAAGCTAGTCAGAGGTACTTTCGAATTCTCTATTGAAGGAGGATTGAGTGAGAGATTGGATTGATCGACGTCCGAATAACGCTCGGCCGCGAGTCCCAAGGCGAATTGTCAGCCCCAACAGAACGAGCATTTTCGGGGACTAGGCCTTTTCCCATTACTCAAGCAATCGATAGAACCTCACCAAAGGGAACGATGATGCTCACCCTCACCAAGCCAATCTCAAAATGCTAGACCATATGCTTAGCCGCTGCACTCGTCAAAAGAATTTGTAAATGATCAGCTCTTCATCGGAAGCTCGTTCTTGCTTTACCCCAACAATGAGGCTCGATCAAAGTTCTATGTAAGTCAGATAATTCATTGGACCATTTATTTGATTCACCAAATACATCATTATTTTAGACTCTTTGATATATATGGCGCAACCCAATCTTCTTGAAAATTTCTATTTCTAATGGAATTTATCATCTTCTTAATCTTTTTTATAAATAATGAATATGATATAGAATATGAATCTAAAAAAAAAGAAAGAAATAAGAATATCAAAATAAAGAGAAAAAAAAACATCAAAGAAAATGAAAAATTTTGATTTCATTTCAATTCAGAAATCTAATTTAAATAGAATTCAATTCAAATAGATAAAGATTAAATTGAATAGAAATAGAATTCTAAATTAGAATTAAGAAATTCTAGAATGAATAAATTTCAATTCTAAAAAAGAAAAAAAAAAGAGAATAAAGATATTAAAGATAATAAATAGTAAATAGAAATATCTAATATAGAAAGAAAAAGAAAGAATATAGGACCTCTCTTGACAGTAATATATGTTATATATGTAAATCCTAGATGTGAAAAGAGTCATAATTAATCTAGAAAAGGGAACAGATATGATATATAAAGAAGAATAGGTGCACAACAAAAAAATACAATAGTACAAATAGTACAATAGAAAGAATTGAAAATTGACTCATTCACTGAGTAAAGGATTGAATTGGATTCAATTAGGTGGTACCAACTCAATCGAATGTTAACTCCCATTTCTTTCTTATAAAATTCATTATGGAATTAACTGATCAACTTGCTATCGGATATTTCTTTTCGATTCAGTACTCTTCAAATCAGTACTCTTAAAAAAAAGAATTTCGACATATTTATTATGATTTATGATTATGAGAAACAATCCCATTACTTCTGATCCTGTAGTTTCTACACTTGAAGAACAAAACCAAGGGCGTATCGCTCAAATTATTGGCCCAGTACTGGATGTCATTTTTCCACCGGGCAAGATGCCTAATATTTATAATGCTTTGATAATTAAAGGTCGAGATACTGTCGGTCATCAAATTAATGTAACTTGTGAAGTACAACAATTATTAGGAAATAATCGAGTGAGAGCTGTAGCTATGAGTGCTACAGATGGTCTGATGAGAGGAATGAAAGTGATTGACACGGGAGCTCCTCTAAGTGTTCCAGTCGGGGGAGCTACTCTCGGACGAATTTTCAACGTCCTTGGAGAGCCCGTTGATAATTTAGGTCCTGTCGATACTCGCACAACATCTCCTATTCATAGATCTGCACCCGCCTTCATACAGTTAGATACAAAATTATCAATCTTTGAAACAGGGATTAAAGTTGTGGATCTTTTAGCCCCCTATCGCCGTGGAGGAAAAATCGGACTATTTGGGGGAGCTGGAGTGGGTAAAACAGTACTCATCATGGAATTGATCAACAACATTGCCAAAGCTCACGGAGGCGTATCCGTATTTGGCGGAGTAGGTGAACGTACTCGTGAAGGAAATGATCTCTACATGGAAATGAAAGAATCCGGGGTGATTAATGAAAAAAATATTGCAGAATCCAAAGTGGCTCTAGTCTATGGTCAAATGAATGAACCGCCAGGAGCTCGTATGAGAGTTGGCTTGACTGCCCTAACCATGGCGGAATATTTCCGAGATGTTAATGAGCAAGACGTACTTCTATTCATTGACAATATATTTCGTTTCGTTCAAGCAGGTTCCGAAGTCTCTGCCTTATTAGGTAGAATGCCTTCTGCAGTGGGTTATCAACCTACCCTTAGTACGGAAATGGGTTCTTTGCAAGAAAGAATTACTTCTACCAAGGAAGGATCCATAACATCGATTCAAGCAGTTTATGTACCTGCGGATGATTTGACCGACCCTGCTCCTGCCACGACATTTGCACATTTAGATGCTACTACCGTATTATCAAGAGGATTAGCTGCCAAAGGTATTTATCCAGCAGTAGATCCCTTGGATTCAACGTCAACTATGTTACAACCTCGGATCGTTGGCGGGGAACATTATGAAACTGCGCAAAGGGTTAAGCAAACTTCACAACGTTACAAAGAACTTCAGGACATTATAGCTATCCTTGGGTTGGACGAATTATCCGAAGAAGATCGTTTAACTGTAGCAAGAGCACGCAAAATTGAGCGTTTCTTATCACAACCCTTCTTTGTGGCAGAAGTCTTTACTGGTTCTCCAGGGAAATATGTTGGTCTAGCAGAAACAATTCGGGGGTTTCAATTCATCCTTTCCGGAGAATTAGATGGTCTTCCCGAGCAGGCCTTTTATTTGGTGGGTAACATCGATGAAGCTACCGCGAAAGCTGTGAACTTAGAAGAGGAGAGCAAATTGAAGAAATGACCTTAAATCTTTGTGTACTGACTCCAAATCGAATGATTTGGGATTCTGAAGTGAAAGAGATTATTTTATCTACTAATAGTGGACAAATTGGGGTATTACCAAATCATGCCCCCATTGCCACGGCTGTAGATATAGGTCTTTTGAGAATACGGCTAAAAGATCGATGGTTAACGGTAGCTCTTATGGGCGGTTTTGCTAGAATAAGTAATAATGAGATCACCATTTTAGGAAATGGTGCGGAAATTAGTAGTTACACCAAAAAGGGGTTCTTCTTCTTTTTCAACTTTGTTCGAGAAAACCCTACAAAAAGCTACTCTTTACTCAAGTTCCCAGTAAGGACCAGCCTCATTCTTATCTTCTTTGATTTTCACTCTAACCTTTTAGACTTTCTTTTATGTTTACGAAAAAAAAAACGAAAAAAAGGAAATGTGAAATTCTTGAGTAGTCTACTTCCCCTCAAATGATGAATCCCCTGAAAGGAAGATTTTGGGACTCTTAAAGGATTTCTTTGTCTATATATTGTATTGTTCCATTGGATCTTTTTTAGGTCTCTACTCACCTCGATGGTTATTATCCATTGAAGCATATATGCGATAGATAAGCTCCCGTAACCATATTCGCTTGCGCTTGCCTGAACAGAATTTCTTTTTCAAAGAAATGGAATGTATAATTCCACAAAAAGTCTTTTTTCACGAGGTATAACTAACTCTTCCTATATTATCTGTTACGGAATCGACCATGGATCAATTCCCCTTTTCTTCCATTTTGAAATCTTGAATGCACCCATAATTCTGAGCTTCATGTTCCTCCTCCCAAGATACATGTCAGAGCCAGGGGCATCCCAATCAGATTCAATGGGATGACAGTTTCTCAGTCCAAATCTGTCAAATGAAAATTTCGATCAAATCACACATCGCAATATACTAGGCCCTCTAATTCCCTAAGGGGCTTATCTCAAACTAAAAGATTCGCAATCTAACTAGGAAGACGTTTCAAATACCACACATGAGTCACTGGACATGTCAGTTTGATGTATCCCATTTGGTACCTTCGTATCCGAGAATCAACAAATTCCACCCCGCATTCTTCACAAAATTTCGGGTCTTCTTTTTCAGTCCCAATTCCTCGGTAATTTCCACAAGCACAAATCCCACTTTTTATGGGTCCAGAAATTCTTTCACAAAACAATCCATCTTTTTCCGGTTTCTTAGTTTTATAATGAAAAGTATAGGGTTTTTTCACCTCTCCAACTATCTCTCCATTGGGTAGAATCTTTTTTGCCCAAGCCCTGATTTGTTGAGGGGAAACTGGTCCAATTCGAAGTTGTTGATGTTTATACTGGTAAATCATAGAATAGAAATTCTGATTCATTGAGATCAAGCTTCCTTCCTATCCATCTGGAAGTTCATTTCAGATACAAGGAAATGATTCAGTTCCAGGGACAAAGATCGTAGTTCTCGAACGAGCAATCGAAAAGATTCTGGAGCACCCTCTGGGTTAGGTACTTTTGCCCCAATAATCGTAGCACCAAGTACTTCTTGACGAGCTCTAATATGATCAGATTTGTAAGTAAGCATCTCTTGTAAGATATGAGCAACACCAAATCCCTCTAGAGCCCAAACTTCCATTTCCCCTACTCTTTGTCCCCCTTGTTTGGCCCTCCCTCGGGTACTTTGTGGGTAATCTTTTACCCTATGTTGGATCTCACAAACATGATGGTTATAGTTGCCTTCGGAGTTCCTTCGGGAAGATTTGCTAGGGCTTCGGTCCTGGTTCTGAGCTCCCCCATAACTCAAATTCTTACACCTGGTCTTGGTCTTCTATATGTGCCATTTACACTGTTCTACATGTTTGTGTCTTCTCCGCACTATTTTCTGTACACCTACATGCTATTGTTTAGAATACTAACCTTGCAGCAGCGGCAGGAATCCCAGGTACGCATTGTCTTAATTTGTTCCTTCTTCTCTACTGCATTTTACAGCATGTTTTATTTACGCATATTTTTATATACTTGCCAGACCTTTAGGATAGAGAACAGTAGTCCGGTTGCTTAGGGTAGATCACTATAACACATGAACAAAAACATCCTCTAACCTTAACAATAATAAGACCAACTGGCTCAACAACAAGAATCAAAAGTCAAACATAAGACATAAATCCTAAGCCTGGAGTCACCATCAGCAAGGAGCTCGGAGCAAACTTCGTGGGCAGCACGGCGAGGATGCAAGCAAAGAACAAAGGACTTCCGCCGATGAATCAAGACTCAGCACAAAGTGGATCGACTTCAGCAGAACACAGAATGTATAGAGGAACATCTTCAAGAGAGCAAACAAGATCTTCATCAGCAAAACCGTTCCTTAGACTTAAATAACCAATCCATAGGACTTCGAGGTAGTCCGTCTAGCACGACATAAATCCTCACACTATCTTTAGGCTCCTGCACGACCATGTTGTGCAGCATAAGTCCTCATTTTAGGATTCCGAGGTCGTCGTTCGGTACGGCGTAAATCCTCCTATCTTCCTAGGCCGTTTGCATGGTTGGGTGTCATGCGAGTGTAAGCCCTAAATAAGAAAATTGGCAGGATTGAAACATAAAAGAATATCATATTCAAAATTGAAGCCAAACAGTAGGATAGTTTGGGAAGCCGTTGAGGTTCGCCTCAAGATCCGTGGCATCCCCTACCTTTCACTCCCTTGGACTCCTAAAAGAACTGCTCCTATTTGGTCCTTTCCCATTTGACTTTCCTGTGTCCAACCTTGGAAGCTAAACTTTGAAATCTTGATGGCAAAACCACTGACCTTAATCGAGAGTTTTCTTAAGTGACTTCGGTCATTTGAAATGTAATTAACTAGAGGGGCTTGCCTCTATAGGGAACTAAGAACCCAGGTAAAAGAAACCCTACCTCATCCTTAGATTAGGTAGGGGAACTTGTCGGTCACACATAAAAGGTTCGCAGACCAAAATAGAGTTAGAAACTTCTTAGTTTAAATAGTTAAGCCTACTAATAAGTGGTGCGCTCATCTTTCGAGATGGCATATCACTTGTGGTATCGTGCTCAGCTATCTAAACAATTAAATATATTAGATCTATTCGGTCTCATCATTTTTCAAAATTAAGATACTCTTTTTCAAATTCAAAATTAATTATATAATTCTATATATATATTAAATGAAATTGAAATTATTTTCAAAAGCGACCGACAATTTCTGGTGACTCCGCTGGGGACTAGTTCCTCTCTCCATCTTTGATCAGGTGGTTTTGCCTTCAAACATTGGTAGTGTGTCCATGTCCCTCGTGGCCCAGACTACCATTCTTCCGTTGGCGTTCCTCGCTCATTTCCTCCTTGAGCGGGTATAGTCAACTCTTCCCTGATTTTGGAACCTATTGTTTAATCATCCTTAAACAGGGAGGTTCCGGAATCTTCAAAATTTGAAAGTGGGGTGGACCCCCAATAGGTGTGGTAGATTAGGAGCGGTTTATCGAACCGAGTTCGATGCGAAGTCAACCCCCTTCCATCTCAGACCGGGTCCTATGCTAAATTTCACTCTCGCAATCTTCTATTTCAACTTCAAAACAAAAAAATGGAAATTGAAAATGAAATCAAGTTAAGATAATAAGAGAATTATTTGCACAAGTTTCGGAAAAACACCCAGTTTGTCAGACAAGTCCGTTAAACTTCGATATTCGTCCTAAAATTCTTATGATAAAAGGGAAGCATGGAACGAAGTTAACATGCCGAATTTCTTTCTACATCCAGAAAATGTCTGCACCAAAGCTGATCTTCTCTTTCGCTGCTGGAATGGATTTCGCTGTTAAGAAGGATGACCGACGGGGCAGTTATGAAATTCGGGCAAGGGTTCGACAACGCCGAAGTCAAGTTCGGAAGCGTTAGCGTCGCCGTGCTGAAACCTGAAGCGAACAGGTCCGCCGAGCCTGTTGTGGAGTTCAACCTAAGGTCTGCTGAAGAGTTCCCCCCGCTGAAGAGGGTTTTAGTTGAGAATAATTCTGTTGTCGCTGTGAAGTCCGCCGTTAGGACCGTCGGGACTGTGCCCAGGGCTGTCACTGTTACCCCTATTGGTCTGACTGTCTCTGCACCCGCTGCTGCTCCTGCCGCAGTAAAGGGGAAGAGTGTGCAGGTGGCTGATGAGCCTGTTGCCAAGGAGGGCCTTACTTTTGCCCCGATCTCCTCTGTTTTTGAGATTGGGTCCAGCTCGAGGTCCGCGCCTCTGACTCGGACGCAAAGGAGAAACAAAAACCGAAAGGTAGCCAAGGTTAAGAGAGTGAAGATCGATGAGCTCGCTGTTCCTGCCGATACTCCAGTTACAGAGGAGGAGGCTGGACTACCTTTAGAGGTACAACTCCCGTCGTTAAGAGTTGCTGTGGCTAACAAAATGACTACCGAAGATAATGCGAAGCTTCAACTCGAGGAATTGGAAAACCTCGAAGGGAAACGCCTACTGGCTCAGCAGAATTTAAGAAATGTCATAGCGGTACGAATGGATTGTTTGATTGAGAACGGATTGTCCATTTTTAATAATGATGCAAATTCTCTCAGATATTCTAGATATTCCTCGGAACAGGTGAATCAGAAATTGGATCTCCATGCCCAGAATCGGAGGAAGAATACATGGTCTAAGAAGAGGCTGAATCAACAGAATCCCCTGCGCATTCATCTGACTCTATCAATTCCCCTTTTGAATTGACATCGACCTCCTTAGATTAGAGATTCTATTCAAGTCAGGGCATTGGAGCTCTTTGCATGTTAGCACTTTGACCTGACCCTTAGTCACTGCTTTCTGATCATGTGGATGCCGCTCTTAGAGAATCCGCGAAAGGAAACTGATAAGGAGAGTAACGAAGTACTCGAGCAAAGCGAGAGGTTAGGCCACTCGAGCAAGGCGAGAGGGAAGCTTGTCTTGACTCGACTGTGAAGGAGAGGTTTGATTTCCTTATTCAGAAGTCAATGAAATGACTTATTCAAAGGATTGAGTTCTCTCAATCTCATCGAGTTGCCAGACTCTAAGCGTTCACATGAAGCAGATCGTGTAGGGGATCCACGAGTTTGCCCTTTCACATTTCACTGACCAATAGCACCCTTAGCTTCTTCATTCAATTCGAAATTCAACCTTGGGTACTCCTAAAAGACTCTTGAGTGAACTTGTCGAGCTGATCCGACACCCTTTCCTTTGGTCCGCACCTCTGAGGACTCAATATTCAACATTTTGGTCTTCCAAAAAGACCGAAAACCAAAGCTTGCTTGGAGGCATCGTAAAGAAAGACAAGGTGCGTAGCATTGTATTGTAGCAGCGCCTAACCCATTGATTTTGCCACTAGGCCCAGCAGCTGTGGCCGTGATCCCTGTTGGACGGCCATTCTGTCCTTTGCCTGTCAACTTCACTGTAGTAACATGATCTTCATTTCATAGAGAACTGCTTCGATTGCATGTGAGTCCAAGACAAAGGGCCGTTGGTCAGCCCACACTACTTCAACTCTTTCTTCATGTCAAAAGAGAAGGAGCTGGTGCAAAGAGGATGGAAAACACCAATTGCTGTGGACCTTCCTAATAGGGCGTTCTAACTTGAAGTTGTTTCAATAAGAAAGATCAGCATGGTGATGGGCATCACATTAAGGTCCGTTATCCAAAAGCACTCTTGAAACTGGGCAACCGTCCATGTGCACAGTGATGTAGAGGGGTTTGAGGTGCTTGGTCATTTTCTCACTTGCTTCTCAAACAAAATCTTGTGAGACTTTACGGGCTCTGGGTCCTTGCCTGAAAGAGAAAACCAAAATGGGAACATAATATGGAAAAGAACCAAAATCTAGTGCCTCATCTCCATAATCCAGATCTTCATCATCGAAATCATCGATCTGGCCACTGTCCTGTCCAAGTTGGAATACAGCTTGAAGCTCATCATCATCTCAAAAGTCAGAAAAATCATATCGTCCCCCAACGGGTCCTGTAAGACTTCCTTAGGACTTAGGAGCATCGGCAGGGAAAAAACCTCTGTCTTATGTGCAGCTTCTTGGGCTGTTCCTGATGCTGGACTTCAGCAATGGTAGCCACTGCTTCTTCAGTCTGAGAATCCACCTGTTTGTCGCTTGCGGCCTGGGCTTCAGCTATTGCTTTCCTATCCTCTTGTTTCCTTTCCGAGCCCTCAACTAGCGCCTTTTAGTCGACCCTACCTCGTGCTGACGAAGCGACGGTGGCTAGGAAAGATTCAGAAGGTGTCTACGGCTCACTTGTAGCGAGAACAAGAGCGGGTTAGGTTTGAACGAAGTGCGAGAATAAGCCACTAGTGCTTTTGTTGAAGTATCTGAAAAGACCCGTACGTCTTTGAATTACAACATTCGATGATTCCAGCCGTAGGTGTGTCAGGTGAAGGTCGAGCTAGCGCCTCTTTCTACTCTATATAGACTCTGTCTTTCTTTTCGTATCAAGCCGTTCAACTTTGAAAAAGGCGCGAAGCGTCTGTGTCAAATCGGGTGTTCAGTCTACCGCGTTCAAGCTATCGAAAATCATGCCATTCTCCCATCAGACTCTTGTTGGAAAAACCAACGCCAAGGCGATGATCAGTCTCTTTTAGGGAGCAGAGCAGTCACAGAATGGAAATCCAAATGATGTTTGACTTCTTCAGGATATTAATATTAGAAAATCTCCCCAAGTAGGATTCGAACCTACGACCAGTCAGTTAACAGCCGACCGCTCTACCGCTGAGCTATTGAGGAAGAACGGACTTCAGGAAGCCGACTCTCGTTCTTTGGACCATGAACAATCTGAGTCCCTTTCATACACCGGGGGAAAGGGTGACGATAGCAATCCTCTTTCTTTGCCTCCCCGGCCGGAGAGCCTCCAGGACAGGACAAGGGGGGCGGCGGTAAACCATCCACTCTCGATATGCATATTGATCAATCGATCTCCGCGTCCTGCCAGTTCGCTAAGTAGACTCACTCTACCGAGTGGCAAGGCTTCCACTATTCCTGCCAAATTTTCATCCTAGAAGTTTGCAAGTATGAGAGAGTCCTCTCTCTGTCTGTCTCTCCGAGTTTCTACTACTAAGACTCAGTGAAGTAGCACTTCAGCTATGAAATGAGAGAAGAGATTCCGATCAAGGTGGTCCTTTCATCTCTCTGCCTGCTCCATGCTGTATAGCCTAAGGATCATGAGCTGGTTTCATGCTAGAAGACATTAGATCTGCCCAGTCATTTCGGTAGATGAAGTAGTGGGAGGTCGCGAAGTAAGGGGGCGTGTGAAGTTGAGAATTTCGAACATTGTAGCATTCTTTTCACGGTTGAGTTTTGAGTTTCGAAGTTTCAATAACTTTGCCAGAACTCTGAATATGAAAAGACAAAAAAGAAAAGCATCGAGCGAGACCATTCTGTTCCATTGTTCATGAGAGCCGTTTTGTTTTCGACCGACAACATCTACTCATATCCAGCTTCGTGTCATTTTTTCATACAGCGATCAGCAAGCAGCAAGCGGGGGAGAGTCAAGTCAAGTACAACACAGGCAAGACTCTCACGTTGGGGTGGGGAGCGCCAAAGCAACCCGGGACCCGGGTCACTACTAAAGCGTTGGCGCCTTCTTTTGAAGGTTAAAAACTACAGGGCTCAGCAAGAAAGCCGTTGCTTGTTCTTTCTTTGCTACGCAACCTTGCGCTTAAGGAGTACATTGTTCGTCCTCGGGCGCTCCCGAAACTACAGCTTTGATGCTGGAGTTCGCTGGGTGGGGGAGAAGCAAGCCGAACCTCTGATCGACCCGGACACATCAAAAATGATCGGCTAAGAGAGAAAGACGAGATTCCGTAAGTAATTCAGTGAGTGCTTTCTTTTTTGAGTTTCAGGGCTTGGAAGAAGAAAATGAAAGACGAACAACCGCGCTGGTCGTAATAGATCGACTTGAATGCTGGAGCAAGAAGACGCATTCAAGTTCAATTTCAGGGAAGGACGACGTATCATGATACTTTCTGTTTCGTCGAGCCCTGCTTTGGTCTCTGGTTTGATGGTTGTACGTGCTAAAAATCCGGTACATTCCGTTTCGTTTCCCATCCCAGTCTTTCGCGACACTGCTGGTTTACTTATTTTCTTAGGTCTCGACTTCTCAACTAATTGCTCTCGCTTGACTCTTCCAAAGGAACAAGTCTACTAGGTGGTAGAAGGAGAGCGAAAAGTCATTTTTCATGTACCGCATCCGTGAGCCGTACATCAAGCAAAAGTGGCCATACCGCACTACTCAAGGAGTAAGGAGCACAGCTTCCGAGCAATGACGGGCGGATTGGTCGAGCCGAAAGGAGAGACTCGATTATGGTGCGACAAAAGCTTGCTTCAATGCTCGGATTCGGTCTAAAGTCGAGCAAGATAGCATATTCAATCGAGGGCTTTGTGTTGCAAAGGAGTAGTCCCGTAGTCGGAAAAAAGCTCGAATTCGAATACAAATTTGAAGCGTAAAGATAGGTAGTCCGATCATGAAAGGAATCTGCCGCACTAGCAAGTCAAGGCTGAACTTGCCCTGAGTCTTCAGGCTTAAGGCGCACACTTTCATTAGTCAGTAAGCTGCGACCTGATGCCTTCTTCATAGAATTTCTCTTTTGTCGGGGTGCGCCTACTAGCGCCTATCCTTTCAGTCGAGTGCTAAAGCCCATGCAGTCTTTCATCTTTATCCGAAGCCGAATGGAATGGGGCTTTTCGACAACCAACTCAACTCTTTGTCCCGTTCGGATAGGCTGCCTGATGACCTCCATCAGTTTTTGATACGTACATGGATGGAATGGATGCATTTCCTGCCTCTGATTGGTCCTTCTCAAGCACCCAACTCGCTCACAACATTTGGGGGTTGAGGAGGGGGATGTCCGTAATGAACTACTTTGACTTCTTCCCTAAGAACTGAGTCAGGCGTGAGAGAAAATAAAGACAAAAAGAACTCATTCTAGAAGACAATCAAAATTGGTAACAAATACACTTTGACGTCCCAGCAGCATGGTAATGCGGAGGTGCCCTAGATAGGGTTCTCAGACACCCGGGGAAGATTTCCCACGTTCCTTTTTTCTCGGGCATATCGAGAGGTTGGTGTAGTACAAGAAAAGAATGAGAAAGCCACAACAGCAGGGAACAGTCAGACACTGCGCGTCAGAAAAGAGAAAATTGTTTTGACTAAAAGAGAGTCAATTTAGAATGTTTTTCTGGTTGAGGAAAGGGTAAAGGCAAGGATCTGACTTCGAAGCAATCTCTGGAGTTTGCCCTTATCCGAACGGGTCTTGCAAGAAAGACGAATTTCATATTGAGCTCCAAATATACGCTATTGGGATGGAATGGCTCAACCGACGTTCTCCCCCCCCCCTCAGAACCGCACGTGCGAGTTCCCCCGCATACGGCTCAAGTGGCGAAGGCCCTTTCTGGTAAGCGCTTCGCTGTAGCCAAGCTTACTGCTAGCCTATTGGCTAGAGCCAAGCTTCGACCGCGACTGCTCGTCGCTTCTGGCCGCCTTCTTCCGTCACCCGAGATCCAAGTCAGCACCGGCAAAGATCTCTTGATTCCTCGCGGCCGGGCCGGCTTGGAAGCAAGCTACCTCCTATCTCACCCGGCACTTTGAAGGGTGAGCCTTCGCTTTTTGGATCGTCTTCTGCCCAATGCGGTACCTCCCGTTTTTTGGTTCCCATCCCATTGGGTTTACCTTGTTCACAGGTTGACCCCATGCCAGCAAGAAAGGGCGATCTTGTGCTAGACTCCGGTGATCTCTTGCCTACCGAGGCACGCTAACTCCCATCGTGTCCCAGATCACATTCCGTGAATCGAAAGGCGCTAGACTCATCCATCAGCTCCCCCCGTAGATGCGGTGCGGTTTGACGAAGCGTCTAAGCACAGTTCACTCGCGTTGATCAATTTCTAGTTTTGCCGCCACTCCTTAAGGTGACATCTTGTATCATACACTTCTTGCATAGTTTCCCACGCTTCATACCTCCTCTTCTTAAGGTCAAGGGCTAGGCATGGTGGGGTAGGAGCATCCAGTCGGCAATATTTTAGGCCTGACCAAAAAGTCTTATGTCCTACGAGTCGCACGGCGTTTTAACCGAAAGAACTTCTTGCGCAATTCATGCGTTTCCGTTTTTATGACAAGAAATTTTGTCTTGATTTCCATTTCAAATTGTTCTCTGGACTTTTTATCAATATGAGGTGATCGTAACACAGTATATAAGACTCGTGATTCAGGCAATCCAATCTTCCGTGTGTCACGCGTCAGCCCCCAAAAATGGTGGTTTTCAAAAAATGGGTTATCAAAAGATCGAATCATTATGCGCATCTTGGTGGTCGTGACTTTTGGTGGTCTTTCTTTTCTCCTCTTCCTGTTCTATTGATCAGAAGGCAGTGCCACGCCGGTTTAGAATTCGGGTTAAGGCTCCCCTCCCTTTTTCGTCAAAATCAAATCAGAAGTAGGACCAAACCAAACCTCGAATCAGAAGCCTGAGCACTGGACGAAGTGTTTTCCGTTTTCTGACGAAGAAGATGGGCTGGATCGACAACGGTACCGCAAGCAAGCATGCAAGACTCCTCTGCTGACCTGATGAAAGAGCCATCGGTGACAACAACTCTGAGAGAAGATTTGAGAAGATGGGGCGCCCCCAAATTGGATCTTCTGAAATGAAGCCGAAGATAAACTGGGCGGATCTCTATGTTATGTTCCAAGACCGCCGGAACCAGACCAATAATTCACCGGGGCCGCATCCCTGCGGATGCCAGGTTCTTTTTAGCGAGGAGATGGAAATCGATCTGGAGGACAAGTGGTGGTTACAGCTTGAAGAGGACCACTCACTCAGTTCTTCTGAAAAAGGAGAAGAAGCAAATTCACTTCCCGGGAAGAGTTGCACGAAGAGGTTTCGCCCTCTGCCATTCAAGAAGGGGAGATAGAAGAGATGATATCATCAAGACAGTCGTCTCTTCCCTCAAACTGTCGGGGTGGATACCCTCTTACCCACGCCTGACTCTTTTGGGGTGCATTTCAAACCAACGCTAGTTTGTTCAGTTAAGTAAAGTTGACCGTCTTCCATGCGTAGCTGTGCCCGGCCGATGCGTTCCATTATTGCTGCATTTCAGCGCTGGGGAATCAGTCTCGTCATTCCAACGTTTTTGTTTTGCATCAAAAACTCATTGATAGCAGAATAGCCTGACCTTACTTCAGAGGGGCGCTAGCGCTTGACTCAGACTAATCAGCCATATAAAGCAATGTAATAGGCTAGGCTCGCTTCTTCAAGCTCCGTCCCTTATTCCTCATTGAAGACGAAAGCGCTCACGTTTTTTTTTTATTTTTTCATTTGAATTCGAGTCAACCGGCCGAGTCTCTCATTTTCTTTCTTCTAGAAGTCTTTATCTAGCGCCTTCCCAAAAAGATAGCCAACCAAGAATTATCCGCGCCTGCCCGAGTGCTCAAAATCTTTTCCTCCCGGGGCTGCTTGCTTGGTTGAGTGATCGCCAGTGGCAGCCCTCTTCCTAAAGAGAAAGAGTCCTTTAGGGCAGGTCTACTGCTCGAAAAAAGACCATCCTCTCCTTTCAGTCGAGTGGCCTAACGGCTCCTCTCGCGGAGCCGGGGAATTCGCAAAAAGATTGAGAAGAGGGTTGACCCGAGATTGATCTCCCGTGTCAATTCGGAATTTCACATCATTCCATCACCCTTTTGGGTTGTTATCAATCAATCAAAAATATCCTTGCGCGAGATTTTCAACTCTGGGTGGGTGGTGCTGGCTTTCAGTCTTTATCGCGGATTTCTCACAAATGCTACGCACCTTCACTTTGAGAGGGTCTTCGTGATGTATTCTAAAAGGCTCCTCCCTCTTCCCTTGTGGTTGGGGCGGGGATATCCTCTGAACCCTTCTCTTCATGGAATCATTCTTTCTTTCTTGAGAGTTGAGTTCAAGCCACGGGATCTCTCATTGATGCCCGATAAGTTGTTTGAGACTTGGCAACCAAGCTCGCATGCGTATCCATTCCATTAGGCATTGCCACTCTTTCCTACTATACCAGTCTTGGCCGCTAGTGAAAGAGAAAGAAGAAGTAGTGAATAGGGCGTGGCCTGTGTTGGAGTCCGGTAGGTGGTTCGGTATGCCCACAGCACTTCTGGTATCCTCAAGTGCCAATCGCGCTTGGAGTCTAAATAAGACACCCTCTTATTTAGGGGGTCGAAGATTTCCGGCTCGGTTTCCGAAGGCAAGACTGGAGGTAGGAAGCTCTATCGCCTTTTTTTTGAATGAAAAGAAGAAAACTGTCGCTCACGATCTCTTAGCATCTCCACCTGTCCCTTTGTTATTGATTTCTTATTGACGAAATGGGTCACCAATTGATAGATTCAGAATTGAGCAATGAGAAAAGAGGAGTGGGTGAAAAGGTTGATCGAATCGAAGGCGGTTCTTTTGACTTCCTAACAAAAAGCCCTTAGCGCACCTTAGATCCAACCAATGCTTAGTGAGAGAAAGTGGGGTCTCAAGAAAAAAATGAAGTAGATTGTGTCTCACGCATAGAGCATAGATTTGAAGGGTTTCAATACTACAATAGATGCGATTCAGAATAAGCAAAGCTTGCGTCTTGGAACACTACTCTTCTCGCACGGTTTTCTGTCCAATCTGTGTGGAAACTGATCATCTCTCATTCAGAAAGCTGGCCCTGGATTCCAATCCATACCCAGAGTACACCCGTGAAGGAATTGATACCGCTCCTGCAAAGGCAGAAGAACGGAAGGTTGGGGATGGATATGAGAGGAAAGACACAGAGCTGAGTGAGTCCCTTTCAAAATTGTCCGAATGAGACACATAAAAAAAGAAAAGCACAACATGGGCGCCCGCTAATTCTAAGTTGGGGAAATAGAAAGAGAAGAGCCTTGATCAAAGAAGTGGGATAACCCAGTCTAAACAGAAGAAGAATTTTCAAAGGCCGACCCTTGACCCCCTCGGAGTAGTCTGAACGGAACTGAACCAGAGCCCGATCACTGTCTCAAGAAATTCACGAAACCTTAGCAGAAAAGAAGTCAGGGAATTTTTTCTCATCCGGCCATACCAATCATCACTCACCGTCTTAGTGCAAAGGATCCATACAATCACCAACTCCTCTCTTAGCAGACACGGGAACGTAGACTCGCTTGGATGCTCTTGCTTTGAGAATGCACGCGGGAGAAGCGAGAGGCCACGCCACGCATACGACCGATCCTCCTATCCCTCCTAGGTCACATAAGCCAGGGCTCTGGATAAGGATCGAAGCTATATTGGATAGGGCTTCCCGGATCGAGTTTCTACCGTCTTTTCAGTCGCCGGAACGGAATCCGAAGGCCTTGTCATACGCCGAGCCAGGTGAATCATCCACATCGGTAGCCAGGCTGGATCGGGATACTCTCCGGGAAAGGCTCAAGGACCGGATCGGTAACGGCTCTGGAACTGGTCAATGTATCCGGGCGCTGGAACACAATCTCTTGAAGGTTATCCGGGACCGGCTCAGTCAATATAGAAGAAGTACAGGGATACCGACTGGCTAGGGGCCATCAGCCAAACCAACCCAGCTGGCTCCAGGCTCCAACTCGATCTTGTGGTAGACTGCCCTCCGTTGGACCGCTTGGGCAACTCACTCGTGGGGCATGACATCCCACAATTTCTGAGAAAATCTTTGTTCCTTAGAACAAAATCTGATGTGTATTGGATCCGCTCTTCTTATAGCATGAACACATGAAGACGATTCTCGCTTCGCGCCTTATTCTAAACACCCACCCGAACCTTTCTTAAGACTACCAAGCCCTCTCGAAGAAGTTCTACGATAGAAGCTTTCAACGTACACCCGGGGACAAATCTTTCACTCACTGAGAAGTGAAAACCTGTGACTATATCGTCCTGAAGACGGATGCGACGGGAAGAAGTGGCATTGAGAAGTGTTGCTGACTTGACATTGAGGTTTCGGCATAACAAAGCTTGCACTGTCTTTTCGCACTTAGGCGCACTGCGTGCCGTTGGTAATGATTCTACTACGGTGCCGCAAATTTTCAAGCTGATCCTAAGTAATCGTTGTTGTTCATTGGATTCCGAAGGAACTACTTCGTTAGGATTGGGGAATTGCTGCGATTCTTCCTGAATAGACTGGATTCTCCCGTCGAGAGTGACTTTGAAAGTCTGACCTAAACTCTTCCGACTGAATATGAGAAAGCCTATAAAACAACGAGCTACTATCATTTCTTCATTATAGATTGAGATCTTCTTCGGACTTGATGCACAAATAGATGGAATAGCAGCAAATAGCATCTTTCTATCCAGCATCTTCGTTGAACTCAATCTCATTGGGAAAGGTTATCCGTATCTATCTTTCAGCAACGGAACGGGATCAGTGAAAAAGAAAGAAAAGAAGAGAACGAACGGCGCTAGAGAACTGAGTCTTTGGTCACTCTCCCTTAGTTATATTTAACCTTGAATGCAATTGATAGATTCGACAGCAAGAGTCCCTCGGACTCGAAAAGTCAGAACGAAAATGGCTGATCCAATAGCAGATTCCGCAGCTGCCACTGTTGGAACTAATAAAGCAAATGATTGACCCATCATATCATCCAAAGAAACGGAAAAGACCAAAAAGTTCGAATTGACAGCTAAGAACATTGATTCAATTGACATTGACATAATAGGAAGATTTCGTCTATTAAGAAGGATTCCCCGAATACCTAAAATAGAGATGATCATAGAAAATGTGAAATATTTGAGAAGATCCATTTCGGAAACGTGGGTGGAATGTCAGAAAAATTCCAATTATGTGAGGCTGAGAAAGAAGGACTGCGTAAGATAGTCCAGGGAGAGCATTCTCAATCTTCTTATTCAGATATCTCAGAAGATTCTGTTCATGTCATCATCCCCATTTTGATAAATTTGATTGGTATCTCTGACCAGTTTGAGAAGGCTGGTTAGGGCCTCTACATCGGCTTCGGGGGATTCAGACTTCAATTCCCCGGCGGGAATTTCATGCGCAGATCCGAGAAAGTCGAAGCTCTCTCTTCCTCTTGCGCAGTCTTTGCCGCAAAAACCCATTACAAAATTTTGAGAGTTTTTCTTCATTTCAGGTTTTCCCCTCGAAAAAAGATGCTTCCTTGGCCGTGTGGAACATGGATGAGCATTCTTTCATTCCTACAAGTGATCCGACTGGAAGAAGTGTTATATGAGGACTTCGAGATCAAATAGAGAATGTTCCTTTCAATTACTCGTGAGCCACTGATTTCTCCGAAACAAGAGATCAAAGTTCTTCGTAGCCTTTTTCCCAATAAGTCGACAGTCTGACACCATTGGGATACTTCGAAGAAACTGGAGTACATATATGAGACACCGGTGCTAAAACCTTTTCTCGAGATATCTTCCAAACTGTTAGGGTCGTTGCTCCGGATCTTGTTCCCCCGGTGCGAAAGCAGTTGGTTCCGTAGTTTGAGAATTCTGCTGATCCCAAGTATTCCATCTCCATCATTGCATATCAAAATCGAAAAAGTAAAAAAGAGAAGGCATAACCAGAAGAATTGTGTCAAATAAGTCAATTTATCCAGTTGAGGCATTCTGTTTTGAACAAATCAACCTCCAGACAGAAAAAGACTCCTTCCTGTACGAGTAGTCAGTGAAGAACTCTCGAGTTTTTGAGTTCTTGACCAACGGAAAGAAGTTTGCGTAGCAAAGAAAGATGCAAAAAGATTCCCTTTCTTCGATCTAGGATCCACTAGAATCTTAGGCGAGAAAGAGAGCTTTGATCGCGCACTGATACTAACGCCTCGACCCGAGTCGCTGTAGGAGACTCCGGAGAGACTCTTCATTGACGTCGTTTGTCAGCCGTGTCAACAAAAAATCGCGCATGGCGAGGTAGTCACCATTGTGGAGCCCCTCTCGATTTGAACTTCGACGAATTTCTCGAAGTGTGTCGAGAATCTCCGCGTGTCAGGCCTGGTTCGGAGGCGACTTTCTTCTCTTCGAGTGAGAGGAGAGGTCGTCCGTCCCTCCCCAATCTGGAGGGTTGTGTTCCGCTGGGCCCTCCGGCGGTTTCTTGTCGTTTTCCACTACTCAGTGTGGTAGTGGTGGAACATTGAGATCAACCTTCAGAAGACTCCTCATTCAGTGAAGTGGCTCTTATTCCAAGTCTTTGATCAGGCGACACCCAGATTCGAACCGGGGATAAAGGATTTGCAGTCCCCCGCTTTACCACTTGGCCATGCCGCCAAATTACATCCAAAACAGAGAAAGAAATGAATAAGAATAAAGAAGAAAGAAATTCTAGAATAAATTCTATGTAAAGTATAGAAATTCTATAAGAGAAATTAGATATAAACTCTATATTCTTAATATTCTTAGGTTCAAGCTGGTCCGTCTTAGCACGTCATGCTTGATTCGCAGGGACCCAGCTCTTTTCTTTCCCAGTTCGTATGTTCTTTGCTCCGCACCTCTCAAAGCTTCTCCTTCCAATTCCGCTCGCCCCGGTCCTTGATCGAAGGTCTGGGATACGCACCGACGCGACTACTAATTCAAAGGCATGCTCATCCTCGCACCTGACCAGCAAAATGACGTATAGTAGAGTCATAGCTGTGACCCGAACCGCAGTGCTCATGCTCATCAAAGAAGGTAGTGTCTTCTGCATTGCGCTCAAGCCTCTTAAAAAACCACCGACGATTTCCGACAAACCGACAAAAGTCTCTCGAAGAGAGCAGAGCAGTCAAAGAATGTCAATTCCATGGACTCTCCCCTCAAGGAGACGGATTTGTCATCCCCAGGTTCCCCTATGTCGATTGATTCGGGAAATGACGAACTTCAAATGTTGTTTCAGAAGAGTTCTGATCGTTTGAGGGCGGAAAGCAGTCAAACCTTGCCCTCCGAATGGGAAGAAGAATTCTGCCAGGCGGTTATTGGAGAAGAGGCGGTGCACAACCCTCTTGATCTAAAGGTAAAGGAGGTCTTCTCCGATCTGCTTCTGTTGGTATTGGGAGGAAGCAGAAGAAATCTGTGCGTCTTTGAGGAGGACGCCGTGGCCAAGTTACGAGGAAGCCGATCTCACTTCGGTTTCTTTTCGCATTTGTTCTCGAGAAGCACCTAGACCACCAATTTTCTTTTTTTTTGAGATGAAGCTTTTTTCAGGTCTTTTTGTTTTTGGCTCGAGAGGACCGTAGTGGGATCGCTGTCCCTTGTCTTGGTAAGTTATCCGTTGGTTTGCTTGTTGCTTCCTTTCAAAGGGGAAGGAGAGAGGTGAGGAGGCCCCTTCAAACTAATGGAATTAGGCCGGCGTCGAGAAAGATTTGACATTCCCTAAGTAACTCTGTGCTCCAGACGGGGGAAATGAAAGCAGAATTCGTTATCTCTCCTCCCTCCCACATGTTCAATCTTTTTTTAGCTGTTTCCCCAGAGATCTTTCTCATTAACGCAACCTTCATTTTGCTCATTCATGGAGTTTTCTTTAGTACCTCTAAGAAAGATGATTATCCAACGTTAGTCAGTAATGTGGGTTGGCTTGGATTACTTAGTGTTGCGCGCCTAGGAGGGCAGCGCGCTTGGGGATGCGGAGGAGCTATGATCGCCAAGCTCCCTAACCTAATGCGGCCGGACCGCAGGGAACCGTAGCATGGGGGGACGTCCTAATCCTTTTTAGCCGCAAGGCTGGCTAATCGTACGCAGCAGGAGCAAGGGAACTCCCCTGGTTCTGGAAGGCACATGAGTCCGAACGCTATGTTGAATGTGCGACCGACACTACACTACGTAGGTACCTGTGCAGGTGAGGCGTCGGTCGGTCCTAGAAACGGCGGCAGCGGCGCGAGGAGTTCACGACCGGAACCGGACGTGCTGCAACCTAGGGATCACCAGGCAGCAGCTCTTTCGCTCTATAGGGATATCGGGGGGGCATAGCACAATTCTTCTTGTTGGTTTGCCCAGGTGACTGATCCTGCCATAATGTACTCCTACCTATTCTATTGCACCGGCAACCGAAGTCGAACCTACATATGACGATCTTCATGCGTGAAGGGAGGAAAGAAAGGGCGGTAGATGATAATGAGAAAGGGCGCCGCGTCTGGACGGGCGGTCTTGATCGAGTCAAGCCAAAGAAAAGACGCCCCAAGACAAGGTACAACTGTAGGGAAGGGGACATGATCAATAGAACCTGGCTGGATCCGGGCTGGGATAGTGGCACCAATGCCTAACCAGTTCCGAAGAGGTTCGATCATGCTGGAGGGAGCATCCCACTTAGTGATAGGTCTGCTAGTTCACGCAAATCTGAAGAAGTTATCATGGACGAGCCACATGCAGGGAAACTTGCACGTGTGGTTCTGGCCGGGCTTTCCTTCGGTATCTAATAACCTTGCTTCTGCTCGCCGCTGGCGCACCTCTCCTCACTCTTGCCCATTTATTCTGGAATCATTTTTTGAGGAAGGACAATTTGACATATTTCTGCCAAATCCTTCCATTATTAAGTACGGCTGGTACCATTTCTATGTGTTTCGATTTTTCCGAACAATTTGATGCTTCTGAATCCATTGTATTAATTCCACTTCCGACTCGCAGTATGCTCTTAATGATCTCGGCTCATGATTCAATTGCCATGTATTTAGCTATTGAGCCTCAAAGTTTATGTTTTTATGTTATTGCAGCATCAAAAAGAAAGTCTGAATTTTCCACGGAAGCCGGCTCGAAATATTTGATCTTAGGTGCATTTTCCTCTGGAATATTATTGTTCGGGTGCGACCGGACTACTATCGATCCATTTTTTGAAACTTCTTTCTATTTCTAGACTTGTATATAAAGAGAAAATAGATTGAGTTTTCTA
>JAKZJZ010000144.1:12500-15000 GCA_022702705.1 Papilionanthe hookeriana x Papilionanthe teres | reverse complement strand
TCTATAAACTCTCAAAGAGATTGCTGATGAAGTCACTAGAATAGGGATCCCATGTTTCTAAGCTGTTCTTGATGTACTCTAACCGCTCAGGGCATATGATTTGATTAGAATGACTAGACCAAAAGCACAGCAGAATCTTTGGCAAGAGAGCGTACCAGCCCAAGCAAATCGAATGATTCATCGCTTCTTGTTCATTGCGTTAATGTAGTCTGATACGATCTCGTATTCCCAGAGGAAATTTGAGAAACTTGGTGTAACCGCTGACCTCTTCTTTCTAGTCTGAGGCATTCTAGGCCACTACCGTGTTCTTCTGATTCTCTCAATCTCAAAAAAAGAGCTGACTTGATGAACTGATCGCTTGAGAGCTCAATATTTGACTCATCATTGTCTTTTTGAATTCTATCAGAGTCTTTCATGCCATTTCTCATTTAGTCATTGTCTTCTTTAGTCACCACTTGAATCTTACCATCTTCACTGACACTAACTAGACCACCATAACAAGGTACTGGGGCATCTCCTGCTTCAATTCATCGGATTTGAAATTCAATTCAAGTGAATATGGTTCTATCACTTTCGAACTGAAGAAGACTCTCTAGAGTGTCACTCTTAGTGAAATAGAGAAAGGCTTCATGTCAATATCGACTCTCTTTTCTATCAGGTCACTGTCTTTCTCATTCTTTCTCTCAATCCAAATAGATTCACTAGTGAATCTGTTAATATGTAACCTAAGGGCGGTCTAATAGGTAGATCTTTCTTTCGATTTCCACCTTCATCATCCTTCAGACTTCTATCTCAGTAGTCATGTAATAGGGACAATATGTCTTTCTCTTTCACTCATTCTTGAAGTTTTTGAAAGAGCAACTCTCTTTTTCTGCATTTGCTAGGTCAGAGTTGGAAGGGATCCTGCAATTGGAGTACCCGCAATCTAGTCAGATCCTCTCTAGCTTGGGTAACCTGAGACTTTATGCTACCATAGTGTTTGTCATTCAATCACGATCTTCAATTCAGCCTTGAGACGTTTCAGCTTGGTGCACAGCCTGAACATAGGAGTACCCTCCACTCCAAACTTGCTCAACCAAAGGGGCAAACTCCTCGTGGGGGGTCCATAAATTCTATAATTTGAAAGGCTTCTGACCTGCGCCCGACTTCTGCCTGAAGGTAACTATCTCCGGGGTCTGATCGGAAATACCTGGCCCTGTGAAGTCTGCTTCAGAGTTCGGGAAAGTAGCAAGCCTACTGTAATTAACCGACACTCTGTCAAGCTTCCTGGCAAGAATCTGCTCACTCTCTCCGCGGTTGGACCAAGTGTAGAGCGGGCCCTTACCTGAAAAGGGAGGTCAAACAGATCTCTATCTCAGAAGCATTGGTGGAGGTCAGTATTCTGGCTTCTCCCACTCCCAGCCTCCTCATGGAAGAAAGAATTCAAATCTCTCAGAACAATGAACAATCCAGGCTGGGTCAATCACTACACTGCTCAGTCTCTTCAAATCAGCCCACAAAGCCTTCCTCAGATTCACTTTCTTCTTCGAACCATAAAAAAAATCCCCTTTCTTATTGATGAAGCTGCAAAACACATGGGAGATTTGACTTATGACATTTCCTCAAAAACATGTACATACATATATATTGAACCAATTCATCGTTTCCTACCAAGGGGAATCCCGACCAGTAGAATTGAACCAATTCATCGTTTGATTGAGAACGGACGATTCGCGAGGAATCTTTCTTTTGAAAAGATTTTTCGTTCGGTTCATAGACTCCTCACTTCAAAGAAGAAATTTGGATTGACTTTATCCAGCTTTTTCATTCTTAGTCGAGAATTCGAACTCTTTTGATGACTCCTTTTTTTTTATCGTTGTATGTGAAAGACATATATTGTTCAAAAAAGAATTACTTTTTCTTAGTTATTATCTATATTTCATTCCATAAATTACAAAAATCCTTAAATAATATCATAACATAAAAAGAGAAAAAAAAAAGAAGAAAAGAAAGAAGAAAAGAAAAAGATTCTAAAATGATTCTATTTGATAGACAAAGATTCTTTGAATAATTGCATAATGTCAATAATGTTGTAAATAATGTAATAATTACATATCCCCGCTAAGCCTAAGCCCTTTTATGTGCTTTGAATCGAGTCCGTCCTATAAGTCTAACTAGCGCCTTTGATATGGTAATTCCTAGTCGACGTAGGAGGAGTAGTCTAAGTCTAAGATAAGTTTGAAGGTGCTAGAAACTAGACTTTTCAAATCCCTTTTTCTCGCAGTTTCTAGACTTTCATCCAGATCCAGCCAGTGAGATAAAGAGTACATCTCGCTACTTGAAGCGAGTAGGACTTCCCTTTTGAAGATTCGTTACCTCGAGTTTGAGGGCTGGCTATCTAAGAAAAACCTAGCTTCTTATGACTTCGAGGGAGTTTGCTTCTAGGCGAGTTTTGTCAGATTTTGAGTCCTTCACCATTTAGGCCTTCTTCAAGCGATCGATTTCTTTACATGGTAGTTTT